>PVJN01002919.1:0-109905 GCA_004026805.1 Lasiurus borealis | reverse complement strand
CCCTCCCTCATACGCTTGCTTCATCCCCGGCCCCCACCCCGCACCTCCCCGGGCATTGGCAAAGAGCAGGCGCGGTGCCAGGCCCTGACTTCATGCTGACCATCGGCTCCCCATGCCAGGGAAGGAGCGATGATGTCATTGTCCCTGTGTTTCAGAAAAGCAATCACCGGCCTCGGAAGAGATCAACTTTCAAGGCAGGAGGCCAAACACTTTGTCTTGGCAAAGGCCTCGGAGGATTGCCTCATGGAAGGAAGGGCCACGGGCTCGCAAACATCATTTGTTAGGAGCCGGGACTCCGCAGTGTCCTTGGGATGGGAAAACCTCAGGCCCTGGAAGATGGAGGGTGTCATATCTGACACCAAGGACCGTTACCGTCATCTCTTCCCGTCGGAACCCTCTCTTGGGGAAGGAGAGGGGACCCCAAAGCTCCAGGGGGAGACTTTTACCAATAGAGTGCTGCCACCCCACCGTGGACCTGCATTCCCTCTTGTTATTGTAAAGATGCCCCCAGTTTTCTCCATTTGAGTAAGTTCCATGAAGGCGGAAACCTTGTTCATTGCTGTACCCTGGCCTCCGGGGTGGAGCTGAGGACTCGGTAAATAGGGGCTGAATGAGTGGCAAGGAGGAAAAGGCAATGAATCGGGATGTAGCACTCCTGGATTCCAGGGGTCCGGGGGGCACATCCGGGCATACCAGCGGGGCCTAGGTGGGCAAATTGGGGGGCTGCCATTGGTTGATGCAGGTCTGTGCTATATAACCCAAAGGATCTGCCCTTTGACAGGTCTCGGGAGGTGCTGGAGGGCAGGAATTGTGGGGAGTGGACCCAGGGAAGATGTCAGGGCAGGTGGGGAATGGCAAGAAGGCACCCAGCAAATGGTTATCAACCTTTGACTACCTACCTTTCCGTGGCTCGCAATCTTGCCTTCACACTTCTGCTAGCGCCTCTGAGCTTTCTCAGGACGGCTATCTGGTCAACCTTTTGTGGTTAAGCCCTGTTGAAAAGGCCCCACTTTGAGGAAATATGTTCAGGAAGAGTGAGTTCCTCCCCATTCTACCCCCCAACAACCCTCCACACACACACACACACACACACACACACACACACACACACACACATATACACACACATACTCCTAAGTTATGCTTCTGGGGGTTCTAATTTGAACTTGATCCCTGGAGTGACCTTGATCATGAGACTTTCCTCTCTGGGCCTCCGTTTCCCCTTCTCCAAACATACAAGATCAATTACAAGTGCCCAATGTCCTTCACTTTGAGGTGGGGAGCATCTCAGGCCCCTCTTAGAAACAAAAGACAGCCACGCGACCTCTCCCCTCACCTGTGTGAAGGGGACATTTTTGCAGGCAGGGTCTGCCGGTCTGCAACCCCCCCCGCCCCCGGCACCCGGGGGCAGGCCTTGGTGATCTGTGCGTCCCTCGGGGCTGTGACTCCCCGGCATGTGAACCGAAGTGTGACTGAGGAAACAGCACATTCCGGCCGCCCTCGGAGGCCACCCCGGGGCGCCTCTCGGCTGCCCTTCAGGAATGAAGGCGCCTGGGCTTCCCCCACGGCCCCAACCCCAGCCCCTCGCGTCCTCAAGAGCCAGGCCTCATGGAAATGAGGCGGAAGCTAAAGGAAGTCCAGGAGCTCCGTCTCAAAGGCATTTCCTCTTCTTGGCTGCTGCTTCCAACCTGGCCTTTCTGGAGCTGGACCAAGTGGGGGTGGGGAAATGCTAAGAGTTTTGTTGTTGTTGTTGTTGTTGATGATTTTTATTGAGGCCCAAAGAAGGGCACGGAGATGGGCCACAGACCGGAGCAGACAGGCACGGGCACATGGCAGGGCCGCTGGTGCGTGCGGTTGGGGCCTCTTTGCATTCTCCCGGGGCAAATCGGACTTTTCCAGCCGCGGGTTTTCGAAAGCTATTTATGAAGCTGAACTAATCCAGCCCAGCTGTGCCACGATAAGTAAACAGGGCGTTTTGCGGAAACTCGGAGGGCGCCCCCCCTCCCACCACCCCACCACCACCCCATTTCTCCCCCCGTCTGCCCTCCCTCCCCCCAGCCCCGAGCCTGTGCTTACACAGCTCACTCCATGCTTTCTGTCCAGGAGGGAATGAGATGGCAAGGCCAAGCAGGCACAGTTGAATCTGAGTCCAGGACTCGTCCCTACCGGTCACCACTCTAAATTCTGGCAAGTTTAGGGACCCCAGAGCTCAAGGGGGAGACCCTTTTTTTTTATCATTGCTGTACCCTGGCCTCTGCGGTGGAGCTGAGGACTCGGTAAATATGGGCTGAATGAGTGGCAAGGAGGAAAAGGCAATGAATTGGGAGGTAGCACTCCTGGAGGGCACGGAGGGTACTCTGGGCATCAGGCTGGGCACACAGAACTGAGTCCGGGCGCCTTCTCCTCTACGTCTCGGCTGGGTGAATTGGGGGGTGATTCTTCCTCTCTCTGAGCATCAGTTTTCCCATCCGTACAATGGCTGTCCTGAAACCTAACTTGTAGAGTTAACTTGTAGAGTTACTTGTAGGATAAACCAGCGCATAAAAGGGGAAGTGCAGCAGGCAGTGCTCAGCCTGGAGCTGGTCCCCTGTGGGTGCTGGGTGTCCTTCGTGGCCACACACCCCTGCCCCCCCATGCTCCTCTCTCCTCCTCTTCGGAGTGGGGATGAAGGTGTCTGGAGACCCGGAGTGAGTGAGGAAAGGCAGGGCTCCCTTCAAGCGGGAAAGCAGCCACCCCAGCAGCAGGCTCAGCCAGTAAAGATGACTGCACCGAGGCCCCTCCGTGCCCTCTCAGCTGGGTGCCCGGCGCAGCCCCCACCACACAGCCCTGGGGAACCACAGCCACCAAACCCAGGCTGGCCTGCTGGCCCCGGGGCTGAGGTCTCTTTTCCAGTTAGAGCTCGTCTTTTAGCAAAACCCCTGGTCCCCTTTTAAAAATGCTTAACAGCGCCCTGGCTGGTTTGGCCCAGTGGATAGAGTGAGTGTGACCAGCATCCAGCCATGGATGCAGGGAGGCCATTAGCTGGGCCATCCATGCAGTCCATCAGCATGACTTGGGGACAAGCCAAGTGTGGGATTCAAGGTTGGCGATGTGACCCGGTATAAAAGAATAAACAAAGCATTGTAGCCAAAATACCACATTTAAGGAGACCCATGTTCCCCAAACTTGAACCTGCCCTGGAATCACCTGCGCATCTGCAGAACCGGAGCAGGGGGGCTGGCGTGAGGCCTGAGGTTTAGTATCTCTCACAGGAGGCCAGGTGCTAGTGATGCTGCCAGTCACAGAGCCTGGAGAGAGGGCATCGGTGGGGAGATGGTCGGTAGGCACCTGCATTTAAGAGCCTGCTGTTCTCCGCACCCTTCGCTTAGATGCCTGAGCAAAGGAATGTTCAGAAGGAGGCATTGGCCGAAAACCGGTTTGGCTCAGTGGATAGAGCGTCGGTCTGCGGACTGAAGGATCCTGGGTTCGATTCCGGTTGGGGGCATGTACCTTGGTTGCGGGCACATCCCCAGTCGGGAGTGTGCAGGAGGCAGATGATCGATGTCTCTCTCTCATCGATATTTCTAACTATCTCTCTCCCTTCCTCTCTGTAAAAAATCAATAAAATATATTTTTTTTAAAAAAGAAGGAGGAGGAGGAGGCATTGGCATTGGACAGACTCCCTGAAGTTTTACAGAGTTCCCACTCCCCCTCTTTCCCCAGGCAGCTCTCAGACAATGCACGCAGGGAGCCGTGGCCTCTTGCAATTTCCAGGTCTCCGAGGTAGGGGTGTCCTTTGCGGCTGAGACCCGGGGCTGTGAGCCTCTCCTCACCTCCTGGGGGCTCGCGGTGCTGGGCCAGCGGTCTCTCAGTCCCCGGGGCTGAGCCTGGCCTGCCTGGCCAGTGACTGGGGAGCTTGGCAGCCTTCGCGGCTCTATTATGGGGCCTCCGAACATTCCGTCCAGCGGCCCCTTGGCACGCCACACGC
The DNA here is from genome assembly GCA_004026805.1 of Lasiurus borealis. Lineage (NCBI taxonomy): Eukaryota > Metazoa > Chordata > Mammalia > Chiroptera > Vespertilionidae > Lasiurus > Lasiurus borealis. The sequence continues at coordinate 105,938 of PVJN01002919.1, read as the reverse complement.
TTTTCAAGTGAAAGAGGAAAAAAGCACATGTTGCCCGTGCTCATTTGCCTAATTCCGCAGCGTCCCGGGCTTTTTTTAGAAGGGAAAGAACACGGGCCATCTGAAATGGAGGAAGCGCCTCGCCGGGAGCCAAGAGAGAAATGGAGACGTACGTTTCGAGGGCTGACATGTTAATGGACAAACCATGCGCCCCGTTTGCTTCTTCCCCCTCATCCTCCCTCCCCTCTCCGCGGAGAAACCGCTGCCGTTTGGAAACTCTGGGCCGAGAGGAAATCGCTTTCTCCTCGGGAACCGTCCTCGCCCAGCTCAGGCGGTGGGAGTGGTGTCCTGCGATTGCACATCAGTTCGCTCCAGCCGGGGGCACTGATGGAGGGGCTGCTGTGTGTCGTGGGTCATGCTGGGTGAGTTGTGGGGGCAGTGTTTCTGACTCTCTCTGAGCCTCCGTTTGTCCAGCTGCCAAATGGCCACAATCACACCTACCTTGCGGGGTGCTTGGGCAGGATAAGTGAGGAACTGAAAATAAAAGTGCAGCCGAGGCCAGTTTGGCTCAGTGGATAGAGCGTCGGCCTGCGGACTGAAAGGTCCCAGGTTCGATTCTGGTCAAGGGCATGTACCTTGGTTGAGGGCACATCCCCAGTAGGGGCGTGCAGGAGGCGGCTGATCGATGTCTCTCTCTCATCGATGTTTCTGGCTTTTTATCTCTCTCCCTTCCTCTCTGCAAAAAAATCAATTAAAAAAAATATTAAAAAAAAAAATAGAAGCGCAGCAGGCCCTGCTCAACTCGGAGCTGGTCCCCAGCAGATGCTGCGTGTCCCTCTTGACTTAGTGACCAGAGACGGCCCTGTGCTTTACATTCACCCATGCACTCCACAGGTGACTCTTGCCAGGCACAGTGCCAGGTCTGGGGCCAAGAAGGGAGGTAGATAGGCATGGTCTGGCCACACCCAGCCATCAGAGAGACCACCAGTAAGTAATTCTCATGACGTTGCAACAAGTTATACCTTCTTGTGATAACTAACCATGGGAGGGTGTGGTGCTGGGAAGACCGAGATAGAAGAGGTTTGCTCAGACCCATCCTTCCTTGCTGCCAGGGGCCACTGTCTCAGCTTGGGTCCTCCTGGGGCCACAGCCTCGGGACCGTGTAGAGGAGAAACAGGTCTCTGCAGGCTTGGGCTAGGCCAGTGGTCGGCAAACTCATCAGTCAACAGAGCGGCAAACCGCAGTGGCTCTCGAGCCACAGTTTGCCGACCACTGGTGAGGATCTGGTGGTGTTATTCTCTATAAAACTTCTGCACGGGGCTCCCCATCGCTAGTGGGGTTCATTCCAAACCTCTCGGAATAGTTCACAAGACTTTTTACAGTTTGTCTCCTGTCTACTTTCTCGGCCCCATATTCCCTCCTTCTCCATCATCCATCCTTCTCTCTCACCATGAGGGACATTCTGGGGCTCCCCAGAACCCCTCAGAGTAAGGGGGCTCTCTAAAAAAAACTGTTTTATTATGGAAATGTCCAAACATACGCAAAGGTGGGGAGGGTAAAAGGATGACCCTTAATATACCCATCACCCATCTTGTCACCTCTGTAAACCCAGCCCACACGGGATTACTTTAGAGCAAACCCAGGACATTCTGTCCTTTCATCTGAAAATACTTGGGTCTGTATTCATGAAAGATGAGGACAGCCCATCTTCTGAGGCTCCAGATTTGTTTTTGCAAGTTCCAAAACAAGTTAACCGGTTTTGTGGTCTCGTTTGAATTTGTGCATTGAACAAATCAGTGTTTTCAGCATGCGCGCGCGCGCACACACACACACACACACACACACACACACACACAATACAATGCTTGTGTGGTGAGAGCATGAAAGAGAGTCCAAGTTGAGGTCCTTCTTGAATGTGAAACCCTGGCCAGTCTCGCTCGTCCAAGATGCGCCCCCCTCCCCGACCAGCCCCCTCCCCATCTTTCTACCCTTGTGTTTGGCCCTGATAGGTCCTGAGTCCTCCAGGAACGTTCACACCTTTGCACCTTTTCCCTTGTGGATTCCTCGGCCTGGGTCACTCTTTCCTCTACTTGGCGAACTCCTGCTTGACCGTCAAAACCCAATGCAAATGTCCCCTCTTGTCCATGACACCTCTTCCAACCACCTTCCTCTCCCACAGGTGACCACTCAGCTTCTTTGCTTCTGCAGCGTTTTCTTCCTAGTTCCTTTGAATGTTTGCATTGTTGAGTTAAAGTCATATGTTTATAAATCTGCTGCCCTCCCCCCCCAATAGCCTGTCACCCCTTGAGGGTAGGGCCAGGGTCCTCTCTGTGTACCCCTGGGCTGGTGTGAAAGGCAGTCTGGTCTTAATGCATGGACTCTGGCCTCAGCCAATCTGGGCCAGATATTCAATTCCGTCTTGTTTTTCTCGCTGGAGAGTGAGGGCTCGTGGTTGCGCTCTCACGGGGCTTTGGAGAGGATTAAATGAGATGCGTCTGTTCAGCTGCTGTGGGCCGCCACTTGCAGACACTGAATAATGCCTGGCCTCTGTCGTCGGTGGCCGGCACGATGCCTTCATTAAAGGAGCCCCTACCTCCAGGGACATGGCTCGTCCTTTGACACAAGGCCCCAGTGTCTGCTGGGGTCTTGGTAGTTTTCCCGTGTGGGAGAAGGTGGAAATTTCCCTGCTGGTCCCGAGCCTCAGACCCTGCCGTGGAGGCTTCGGACCAGCTCCTGCAGGGCCGCTCAGCTCCTGCTCACCCCTCACCATGACACGGGGGACAGGAAGGTCATTTCCAGGAGGATGTGGCAATGGTTTTGGTCAGGGAGATGAGGAACACTCTGCTCCTGGGTGCCCAATAACCATGTTTGCTGACGCTTTGGGCTCCTAACCATTCTTATCAGCCCTTTGCTTTATCAACTTGTGAGAATGTGCCAGAAGCAGAGATCTTCCTTGTTCCCATCAGGGAGTAAGGGTCTGGCTCAGGCCCCTGCTGGGAAGGGCTGAAAGCAGTGGAGAATGAGGTTGGCAAGGTTTGATACCCAGAAGGGAAGCACCTGCCAGCCGGTGTTGGTTTGCCAGGAAAAGCCCTCCTCCCTCCCGAGGGTTATAGTCACGGGATGCCCACTGGACACGGCCAGTGCTTCTGGCCTCTGGCATTGCCAGAGCCTTATCCTTCTTCACCAAAGTTGCTAAGACACTCATTTGCCTTCATAGTTTGCGATCGCTGGAAATGCATATCCAGGGCCATTCCAAAATGCATTGAAAAGTCAGGCACGCCCTCGCTGGTTTGGTTCAGTGGATAAAGCGTCGGCCTAGGGACTGAAGGGTCTCAGGTTCGATTCAGGCCAAGGGCACATGCCCAGGGTCAGTCCCCAGTGAGGAGGGTGCAGGAGGCAGCCAATCAATGATTCCCTCTCATTGTTGAGGTCTCTCTCTCTCTCTCTCTCTCCCTCCCTCCCTCCCTCCCTCCCTCTACCTTCCTCTCTGAAATCCATAAAAATACATTTTAAAGAATAAAATAAAAGTCCATCCATATGAGGGAACAGTACTGGGCAGTATAAAGAAATGAAGTACAGATGCATCCACAACATGGAGGAACCTTGAGAACATATGCCAAGTGGAAGAATCAGCCATGACATGTCGCATGTTGTATGATTTTATGTACAGGGAACTTCCAGCCCAGACAAATCTATACAGACAGAGAGTGGAGCACGGGCTGCCAGGGACTGGAGGGATGAATGAGGAATGGCGAGCAGTGGGTATGCGGGGATGGAAAGGTTCTGAAATGAGATCATAGTGGTAATAGTTGTGCAACTCTGGGAACATACTACCAACACTGAATCACACATGTTACAGAGGGGGAGTTTTGGGGCATATGACTTGTAGCTGGTTATGCAAAATTTACAGGATAAACATCAGGTAGAGTGTCAGTCTATTTAAGAAAGATCGGATCGCCGAAACCAGTGTGGCTCTGTGGATGGAGCTGAGGGGTCCCAGGTTCGGTTCCGGTCAAGGGCATGTGCCTGTGTTGCAGGCACATCCCTAGTGGGGGGCGTGCAGGAGGCAGCTGACTGATGTTTCTCTCTCATCGATGTTTATCACTCTTGGTCTCTTTCCCTTCCTCTCTGTAAAAAATCAATAAAATGTATTTTAAAAAAAGAAAGAAAGATCGGATCAACCCAGTGTATCCATTTAGTGATACATGTTTAAATAATTTTGAAGCAGTTTTGCCAACACATGTAAACATTCTTATGGGAAGCTTTAAAAGACAACACAGCGTCCAGGAAGGTGTCAGCCAGTAATTTGGCTTTGGGGGGGATGATTTTACGTGAATGTTAGGTCAAATCACCCCAGAGCGTCTCTGGCTGGGACCCAGCATTCGGAGCAGGTGTTTGACATACAAACTCCACGAGAGCCTTAGTTGCAGGTGGGCCTTTTCCCATTTCCAGATAAAGCAACGGAGACCCCGAGAGGTGAGGACACTTGCCCGAGGGCACCCCAGGAGGAAATGACACCAACCGTATTTGAAGTCCATCTGGCTTCAAGGTCTCCATTCGCTCTTCCTCCTTCTAGAGCAGCGGTTCTCAACCTGTGGGTCGCAACCCCTTTAGGGGTTGAATGACCCTTTCACAGGGGTCGCCTAAGACCATCGGAAAACACCTATTTCCCATGGTCTTAGGAACCAACACACCGCTCCTCAGTGTAGCAAAGTGTAGCAATGTAGTTTACTGTTGTCATATGAAGACTGTTACCCATGCTACACCACGATTCAAGACAAAATATTTCATTTATTTATCATTAGAAATAAATATTTCACAGTATATAATTACATATTGTTTTTGTGATTAAGCACTATGCTTTAATTATGTTCAATTTGTAACAATGAAAATACATCCTGCCTATCAGATATTTACATTACAGTTCATAACAGTAGCAAAATTACAGTGATGAAGTAGCAACGAAAATAATTTTATGGTTGGGGGTCACCACAACATGAAGAGCTGTCTTAAAGGGTCACGGCGTTAGAAAGGTTGAGAACCACTGTTCTAGAGCATTCCACAAACAGAGTTTCTCCACCAACAGAGGAAATGGCTCCCTTTGCTTAGAGCCCCAATGAAGCCATGTCGTTTCTATGCAATGCCAACAAGAGGAACTTGAGCCAGATTGTTCCATTGTTTAGTTGTTTTCACCAAGAAGAGGAGCACTAAGTGCCTGTAGTGGGATCGTCTGACTTGATACGTATAGGGGACTTCTTCTCCATCTAGAAATGGAGCTGGAACAAGAGTAGGAATAAAAGAATCTTGCCATGGAAACCTGGGATTCAGGATGGGATTCGGCACTTTGGGTCAGACCCCATCCCCCTTCCCCCTCCCCCTCACATCCCCCTTTACTCCCAACCTCTCCACCCTGTGTCGCTGAGGATGTGAGGGGTACCCAGGAGGGTCTCACGGGATTTGGGCTGGCCTCCTGAACCTATCTGTGCCATAAACATCACACGGGCGAGAACAAGAAAAGCATATTTGCGGACAAATATTGCTATCCGTTTATTTCTGACCGTTCCGTTTCTCAGGGAAACAGGAAATGGAAGAGAAAAGGATGTTTGTATTTCGGGAGGGCAGGTTTAGTTGGATTTTTCTAAATATGCTGCCAGTATTTTTCCAAGAAACACTGAACAGAGGAGGAGGTGATGCCGAGGGTTCAGAGGTGGGATTCGAAGGGCGGAGAGCGTTACCCTGGGCTGAGCCCACAGATCTCAGCTGTGGCATGGGCTCTCCTGGGTCCCAGAGCTGGGTGTAGGGCAGAAGGCAGGTGGGGTCTCTATCGTGGGCACCTGGGTGAGTGGTGGGACCATTGACTGATGTCAGGATATAAGAGGAAGAAAAAGCATTTCTTTTTCTTTTTTTTAATATATCTTATTGATTTTTTACAGAGAGGAAGGGAGAGGGATAGAGAGCTAGAAACATCGATGAGAAAGAAACATCAATCAGCTGCTTCTTGCATGCCCCCCACTGGGGATGTGCCCACAACCAAGGTACATGCCCTTGACCGGATTCGAACCTGGGACCCTACAGTCCGCAGGCCAACACTCTATCCACTGAGCCAAACCAGTTTCGGCGGAAAAAGCATTTCAACAGTCTTGTGAGGAGGTCAGACATTTGTCCAGCAATTGCACAAATAAGTTTAAAAATGGCAGATGTGCTAAGAAGAAGAGAGGTGAGCGGGCATGGCCTACATAGGCAGGCAGGGAGGTGAGAGAGCCAGCTTCTCGGGGAAGTGACATTGGAGCTGACATTGAAGCCAGGAGAGGAGGAGCAGGGGCAGCATTTCAGGGGATGAGAACAGCACGTGCAAAGGCCCTGTGGCCAGCGGGAGCCAGGCTGACGTCAAGGTCAGAGAGAAAGCTGATAAGAGAAAGCAGAGGGGGACCACAGGTGAGATGGGGTGAGGGGAGCAGGCAGGGGCCAGATCCCGCCGAGCCCTGTAGACTGTGGTATGAAACTGTGTCTCCACATTGTTTTCTCTCTGCATGCTTCAGGCACCTCGGTGGCATTTGGTAGGTTCGGCATAACATTAAAGGATTAGAAAGGGCTGCCAAAGGTTGTCTCATCTCTCCCTCTCCCTCAGACAGGAGCGCCTCTAGGTGCAATCCCTACATTCCAGGGAGATCGTCAGATGCTGCCATACCAAGGTCAAGGCTTCTCAAGCAGCTGTCAGGGTGTCTCTGTCCTCCCTGTTGAATGAATTCTTTTTAAATGCCTGAAACAAAGCTCGTCTCCGGCTGCCCCATTTCTGTCAAAAGAGTCATCGCTCTTCCTGCTCAGGACCATCAGGCTTCCTTCCCCTCATCCCTCCACTGCCCACGTCCCAGGAGTGGTGGAGTCTTCTCCATCGGCCTTTGACATCCCCCTGCCCACCCTGGTCACCGTGTCCCTGAGATCATAGATGTGAGGGCGTGGGACCTGGTATGGATGGCGATGGGGCGTGTGCCAGGCCTTGGACAGCCTCTAACTCCACTGGCCATGACCAGTGAGTAACCCACCTCTGGGTTTCAAGTACTAAGTACCTCCTTTAGACCGGTGGCCAGGTGGGGGCAGAGCATTTCCACCCAGACCTCGTTATGAGCAGGGACTGGCCTAGAAGAGTGTCAGGAAGAGTCTTTCCGAGAAAGGCAGCAGCATATGCAAAGGCCCTGTGGCAGCGGGGAGTGTGGCCCATGCAGTAAAGAACAGAAAGGCCCAGGGTTGGAGCATAGCTGGTAGGCAGAGGTTGGGATCAGGAGGGGGCAAATCGCATGATGACACAGAGAGGTCGGCAAGAACTAGACGAGGCAGAGCATCCCGGGCATGGAACAGAAATCTTCCCAGACTTCTCTGGTCTTTGATTTGCTTCTCCAGGCTCTCCCAGGCCTTGCCCTCTCTCTCACTGAGCCGGGATTTCAATCTCAGGAACGTCATGGATGTAGAGGGAATTGCCTCCTGCATTGGAAAGTGGCCCCGACCCCTCAGGTCCCAGCTCCCCCATCCCCGGGCATGAGGACGAGATTGACACAGTGCTGATCTGGGCTCCCTCTGCTCTGCCTCCCACCCCCAGGAGCATGCCCAGCCTGGGCATGGGGCCACCCCCCCCCCTGATTTTGATTTCTTGGGAGAGTTGAATAGGGCCCTTATCGGGGTGCAGATCTCTGGTTTCAAACATGGATCTGCCCCTTCTCACTGGGTGTTGGGCTGCTCATGCCACTGGGCAGGGCCCCGGAGCCTGTGAGCGGGGACAGGGAGCCTGTGAGAAGCTGGCGCAGGGCTTGCCATTCCCGGGAAACCAATAAAGCTATTGTTGGGACGGGAAGAGAGCAAACAGCCAACAAGATGCTTTTTGTTCCCCGTGACCTGCCTGTGTTTGGGAAGGGGCTGGCATGTTGCAAGTGGGAACGGCCTTTGAAGCCCCTTTGAACAGCTGGGGAAGGGAGGGGGCTGGAGGGGTGGAGAGGAGACCTGGGCAACAGGGAGAAGCCCCGCCCATTCTAACTGTCTGACCTTGGATACATGACCTGCCTCTGATGTCTCCTCTATCACATGCGGGAGGGAAGAATGCTAACAAACAGGGGTGGCACAAGTAGGTTTACAGATGTGAGTACAGAAAACACAGAGTTTATTCCCATATTAATATTTATTAATTGCTAAAGGCCCAGTGCACGAATTTGTGCACAGGTGGGGTCTGGCTGGCTCGGCCCCAATGGGGGCAGATTGGGGCTGGGCCTCTCAGGAGGGGGAGATGGCGGGAGGTTGGCCATCTGCTCGGGCTGATCAGGGCCAGACCAGCTATGGGGAGGGGCTGTGGGCGATTGGCTGGTGGGATCTGCCCACAATTGGGGTTGGGGGGGCAGATGGGGGGCAGAGTCAGTCATGGAGAGGAGCTGTGGGCAGTGGGCCTGCCAGCCCTGCCCCTGTTTGGGATGAGGAGGCCAATCTGGAGTGGGGCCAAGTGAGGAGAGGGGTTGCAGGAAATTAGCCGGCTGGGCCTGTCCCCTCTTGGGGTGGGAGTGGGGAGATCAGGGGCAGGGCTGGCTGGGGAGAGGCACTGCAGGCCAATCAGGGTGGTGGGGCTCAGAGAGGGTGAGGCCTCCTGGGGGAGGGGCTATAGGAGATTGGCTGCCCAGCCTCACCCCCATTGAGCTGGTCAGGAGAGGGGCTGTGGGCCTATGTGGTGGAGCAGGCTGATCAGGGGTGGGGCTGGCTGGGGGGAAGCAGGGGAAAAGAGGGGATGTTTAGGCTGCTCATTCTTGTTCGGAGGTGGGAGACTCTGATCAGGGGTAGGGAGGAGGGGCTTTGAAGTTGTCCAGCAGTAGGTGTCATAACAACTAGTCTTAAGGTTGTTAAGGTTGTTATGGCCTTACAGGTTGCTGGCTTTTTATCCTATCTTATAAAGGAATAATATGCAAATTGACTGTCATTCCAAGATGGCTGCCCCCATGTGGTCAAAGATGGCTGCCCCCATGTGGACACAAGATGGCCACCACAAGATGGCCATCAGGGGAGGGCAGTTGGGAGGGACCAGACCTGCAAGGGAGGGCAGTTAGGGGTGACCAGGCCTGCAAGGGAGGGCATTTAGGGGAGGTATATGGGCAGTCGAACATCTTTCAAGGGGTCCCAAATTGGAGAGGGTGCAGGCTGGGCTGAGGGACACACACCTCTTTGCATGAATTTCGTTCACTGGGCCTTTAATATATATATATATTTTTTCCATACAAACACCTGTAGACCTACTGTTGCCTGCCCCTATACATAAAGTGCCTGGAACCATTCCTGGCTCTTACAGGACACTCAGTAAATGTAGCTGCTATTAACCTGGGAGTTGTTATGCTGAGTGGACTCACCCAGTGTGCAACACCATGGCGCCCTCTTTCATCTCTTGGACTCTAACAAATGACTTTGAAAACCTACCCGAATATCTCTAAATTCTGCTGATTCTCCCTTGCAGGGCTTTTAGCCTGGTCTCTAAAAATTCAGATACTCATTTATAAGGACACTAGAGACCCATTGCAGGAAGATTACTGCAAGAATAGGGCATCCTGCGGCAGTCTCTGCTGTAATGCCTGCTCCCCTCCCATCTCCACCACCCCGCCTGCTTCTCTGCAGCTTCCTTCTACGTTGTCTTCAATCTTCACTCTGCACCGGAACATGCAAATTAATCGCCATCTTAGTTGGGTTAATTTGCATACTCGTGCCTGATTGGCTTGTGGGTGTGACTTGTGGGCGTGGCGGAGGTGCAGTCAATTTGCATGTTTCTCTTGTATGAGATAGGATGTGGGCTGTGTAGTGGTCATTCCTGAGTGGCAGGGAGGAAACTACACAAATGTGCATTAGTAGAAAAGTGGCTGAAGAATTGCAGATGTAGAATAGTGTGAAGCTGTTGAAACTATTGTGCTAGGTGTGTACCTACTGATGTAGGACAGGAGCTGGGCATGGTGCGATAGCAAGTGAAAAGAGCTATTTTTGAGAACATAAGTGTCAGCTTCAACCATGTGTGTGTGTACATGTTTGCAGAGGTTGAACGTGATGAGTGATTGACAGGAATACACACCACACACACCCAGCAGGTGAGATCAGTCAGGCTGGGGAGAGGGGGAGAGAGATGGTGGTGGGGAGAAGGTGGTAGCAAAGTAGAAAAAAGCTTAATGCATAGTGTTAAATGAGGAGACAGGTGTAAAAGTCTATCTCCAATAGTATTGCAGAGTATCCCATCTTGAAATTGGACCTATAAAGTGAGGATTATAAAGTCGTGTGGACCAATACACTGGTTTGATTAGGTGATGAGGTTGTGAACAGTCCTCTTCTTCAATGTCTATGGTCATTTGAAAACTGTTATTTCCATTTTTAAATGTTTCACTGCCCCCATCCCAGGCCAGGCCCAAGCAGTGGCACTTCCTGTCAGTTTTAATCAATTCCACATCGATGTCTGCCCTTCAATCTCTCCTGATACAGTGCATCCTGCAGCTGGCAGGTTGCTTTTCGGCCCCAGACTGAGCTACTTCCCCAAGGCCCATCCAAGCCACATGTACTCCTCCCTTCAGCTTTGAAGACCCCCAATAATCTGGCCCCACCTTGCCTCTTCCTTCTCCCCGACACCCAAATTCTGTGTCAGATGCCTTTCCTGGGCCAGCAGTGTTCTGGAAGCTGGGGATGCAACAGGGAAGCAGTGAGGCCGGTTGGAGATCACACGGGCATCTTCTCAGCACAGTGTCCTGCACTGTGACCAATAAATGCATGTGCCCCTCGGTGGGCGTGGCCCCGTGGTCTTGAAACCTCACAGGGTGGCCTGGGGGAGGGCCTGGGAGAGGGAATGAGAATTTCCAGGTATTGGAAGGCTGTTGGGGAAATAACAGAAGCCAGCACTGTGACAGGAATAACGGAGCTGCTGTTCACTGGGTACTCACAACTGTAACTCACTTAATTCTCCCAGCAACCCTATGGGGTGGCTAATCCTCATCCCCATTTCCTAGACAAGGAAACTGAGGCACGGATCCATGCAGTGGCTTGGCAGAGGTCACACAAGCCAGGGTGTGAAACTGGTCAGCTTGCTTCCCTCTGCCACCTCTCTGATTGGTGGGTGCCCTAAGCGGACAGGTTTTAAGGACGGGAGCTTCCTTTGGAAGCCAGAAGTGTCGGTATTTGAGCTGCTGGCAGGATGACCACCTGTCAAAGCATCCTTGTGGGGACTCCTGGGTGTCACATGACTGAATGTTTCTGCAGCACAGGCCGTGGTGGAGGTGCTCTGAGAGGGTAATGAGTGATTTTTCCTCTTGTCTCTTCCAGCTCACGGCCCCTCACTTCCCCGTGGTGGTCAAGCTGGGACACGCCCACGCCGGAATGGGAAAGGTAGGAGAAGCGGCCCTCACACTCCTGTTCCTGCTCATACAGACGCTCTGCTCCCCTCTCTGCCTGTCCCCCGCCTCCTGCCCAGCCCCCTTCCCCGGAGCGCGGAACCTCTCTCCAGCTCTGTCCGGACTCGCTGAAACCAAACTGGAACTGCTCGCTAATTGTCTCCTGTGATTGTGGCTTCAGGGTAATGAATGTAAAGCATCTTGTTTGTATGTGGTGATTCTTTTTTCACCTGTCATCATCTCTGCCGTGGCTGGCCGTAAGCTCATGGCTTTGTCACCTGCGAGGCTAACATCTAGAAAGTGGCTAATACGTCGGGCTCCATGGAGCAAGTCCCTGGAGCCAGCTAGCTTCTGGGAAAGTAGATGATGTATTTCATACTATCGCCACTGACATGTTGGTCTGATCCTTTCCGTTGCAAGTGCCGAGACCGGTGTGGCTCAGTGGATAGAGCATTGGCTTGCGGACTGAAAGGTCCCAGGTTCTATTCCGGTTGGGGGCATGTACCTTGCTTGCGGGCACATCTCCACTGTGGGGTGTGCAGGAGGCGGCTGATCGATGTTTCTCTCTCATCGATGTTTCTGACTTTCTCTCTCCCTTCCTCTATGTAAAAAATCAATAAAATATATATATAAAAAGATATATTAGAAACGCTACTCACATTTGAGGGAGAGAGGTAATTCACTGGTCCGAGCCGTCAGGAAGTCTAGAATAGTTCATGATAAATTAGGACAGCGCTGGATTTGGGAACTCAGGTGATACTGACAGAGCTCTTGACTATGCTCATCTCTACGTGGTGTGTCCTTCAGACGGTCGGCATGGCTACCGGTGGCCCACCTGGTCCCTAAGCATCTCTCTGTCTGATCTCAGGGAGGGGCATTGGTCGGCCTTGCTTGGGTTCCGGTGCCCACCCTGAACAAGTGGATATGAGGATGTATTCAGCCCCATTCAAACCACACCGCTGAGGGTCTCCACAGGAAATGGAGATTTACTCCTTGGTAAGGGGGCGGGAGTGTGGGGAAGTGGTGGGCGTGGCTGCCTCTCAAACTTCTGGCACCAGTAAAACCACAGGAGAACATATAGATCTCAGCGCCTGCCATCCCTGTTGGAGGGACCTGAGCCCAAGCACCAGGTCCAATGCAGGGGTCGTAGGTCAAGGCCAGCAGGAGCCAGTAGCAACCTTGCTCTGAGAAGGCCCACCCAGCCACAAATAATCCTGCACCTACACCTTTGTTCTTCCCTGTCCTATGTTCCTTCTGCATCATCACTTCCCACCTAAACTTCATCCCCTTCAGGCAGCAAAGAATGGAAGAGCCAGCAGGTCAGGCCATAACCCCAGCTCTGAGGTCCTGAACTTGAGCCAGTTACCCTCTAACTGCCCTTGCCTCCCCGTCTGTGGAAGGATGACCATCCCAATGATCGCCTTTAAACTGAATCTCCCTCCATGGAATCTCTCCCTGAAAAGTACACTCCGTGGGGGGCGGGGCTTTGCCTGTTTGCCCCACCGCTATATCCTGTGAGGGCCCCCGTGCACGGTGGCCCCTCGGGTTGTTGGTGGACTGACTGCATGAGTGAACCCCTGTTTGGATGCATCCCTGTGGTCTGTTGCCATGGCCTCTTCTCCCAACCCCGCAATTCTGTTGAGGCTGCGGTTCCCCTGGTCCTCAATAACCTAACCCAACGGGCACTTTTGCTGAATCGAGCTCTCTCCGTCCTTTAAATCTGCCGCCATCCCTTCTGTCCCCAAGCCCTTCCTCTGGGAACTCCTGGCTCTCCCTTTCTCTCTCTGACCACTGCTTCCGGGTCCTCCAAGGACCCTTCTTCCTGCTCAAGCTGAAGGCACACAGAAGCTCTTCCGTTATGCCCAGCCTAAAGGCCTGCATGTGTAGCCCAGTGTTTATAGCAGCTTCTTCACAGCTGCCAACACCCAGACAGAGCCCAAGTGTCCATTAATAATACAATAGATGCATCCATTACAGTCTATTCAGACACATGGAAAACGCCCCACCAGGAAGATAAATGAACTGCAATATACAGACCAACATGCATGCATCTCACAAACACCATTGTCAGAGTCAAAAGAATTCCTATTGGTATGTTCCATTTGTATAAAATAAAATAAAATAAAGTAAAATAAGATAAAATAAAATAAAGTAAAGTAAAGCAAAGCAAAGCAAAGTAAAATTAAATTAAATTAAATTAAATTAAAAATAATAAAATAAAATTAATTAATAAAATTAAATTAAATATATAATAAATAAATAATAAAATAAAATAAAATAATAAAGTAAAATAAAATAGAATAAATAAATATAAAATAAATTAAATATAAGATAAATTAAATTAAAAATAAATAATAAATAAATAAAAATAATAATAAAAGTAAAATACAGGGAAATTAAACGATAGTGTTAAAGTGGGATACATACTTGGGTAATAAAACTTTTTTAACAGCCAGAACATTGTTGCCATAGAAGTGTGGACATTACCCCAGCGGGGAGGGAAGGGTGCTCCCGGAGATGAGGGGGAAGGTCCAGCTCTGGACCTGGGTGCCTGCGGATGTTTGCTTTGTGATCGCTCATTGAGCTGCCGCTTCTGTGCTGTGCAGAGCTTTGATAGGTTATATTTTAAAGTCAAATAAGGTTTTCAGAATGTCACCCACTCTTGGGACATAGTAATGGAGATCTGAGATCCAGACATGCCCCGGTCAGTCCATGGTCAGAAGACTGTGGGTTCTGGACTGTGCATCAGTCATGGGTGTTTGAGAGAGACACCGACAGACGAGCAAGTCCAGGGAAATTTGAACTGAGCCGAAGGGAGGAGGCATCTGGCCAGTGTCTGCAGAAACACGGGGGATTGTTGTGGAGAGGTAGATTGGACTGATTCTCTACGGCATCTAAGAGGCAAAGCGGGGAGCACAGTCAGGGGGGATGGAATGTCAGTTGTGTTGAAGGACCAACTTTCTAGCAATTAGAGGTGAGCATTAATGGAATGGACGGCCCTTTACACAGGAAGTTCTCATCAATGCAGAGTTTAGCAAAGAGGAATACTCACTGGGGAGTTTCCAGAGAGTGTAAGCATCGTGGGAGATTCTTAGCCTGAGATGTTTGAACCCCCTGACACTAAGACAAATCTGTGTATGTAATGTGAACATTTTTGGGGGGGTGTGGAGGAGGTTCATAAACTTTTTCAGCTTTTCACAGGGGCCTGTGACCCTCCCAAAGGTTAAGCCATCATGGAGATGATTCCTCCATTATCTTAAAAAACGAGAATCCACTGTTCCCATCAATACTAAGAGCAGGCCATTGACATGAATGGCATAAGATCATGTTACCATCAAAGGATTAGAAGCCAAGTGCAAGGCCATCTGCCAGTAGAGTGTGAGGGTAAAGTCTGGAGACTCTACAGTCAGGTTTTTGGTTTAAATGTGGGTTTACCCTTTTGCTGGCTGTGTGTCCTTAGGCAAATTGCTTAATCTCTCTGGGCCTCAATGTCCTCCTCTCTAATTTGGGGACAAGAATCTTCCAAAGTGTAGGGAGGTGCCCGGTAAATGCTCAGTGAGTGGGCATTTAAAATTCCGCTGCAGGCATAAATATGCTGATCCCTTGACTGCTTATCTCAGCAGGGTTCTCGGGAGGGAGGGCGATAACAAACTGACCGCACCCCGGGACCCCGCCTTATCCTTATTTCACACTTTCAGGGTGTGAGTCCAGCATCTCGCCTGGAAGATAAAAACCCAAGGCCCAGAGAGGAGAGGGTCTTTACCCAAGGCCACAGAGTAGGGAAGTGTCTCCACAAACAATGCAGGAAGGGAAAGAAAGACCTTTGAGATAGTTTGGCCCAATAACAAATACAGTGGTACCTCGAGATACGAGTTTAATTCGTTCCGTAACCTTGAGGCGTGGGAAACTATGAGACGCTCCAGTCGCGGTAAACTGGTGGATCATGTGCAGCCGTCCGATCCGAGTGATAACTCCTATCTCAAATGTTGCTCGTATTTCAAAGCAAAAATCGCTCGTATCTCAAAAATCTCATATGTTAGGGCACTCGTATCTCAAGGTACCACTGTATAATAACTAGAGACCCGATGCATGAAATTCGTGCATGGATAGGAACCCTAGGCCTGGCTGGTGATCAGGGCCCATCTGTGGGGCCACTGGCAGGGTGATTGAGGTCACCCCCCGCTGGCATCCGCCTTGGCCAGCCTGGCACCACCCACTTGCTAGCCCCACCTCCAAGCCACGCCCCCCCCACTGCTGCTGCTAGTTGCCTCCCTCTGTGGGGTGATTGGCGGGGTAATTGGGGGCCCCTACTGGCACCCACCTTGGCTGGCCTGGGGCCTGCGGGCTGGGGGCAGCTCCTGCATTGGGCATCTGCTCAGTGTGTATCATAGCAACCAGTCGCTCCTTCATTCGTTCGATTTGCATATTAGGCTTTTATTATATAAACCACAATACAGTGGTACCTAGAGATACGAGTGCCCTAAAATACGAGATTTTTGAGATACTAGCCATCGAGCGAGCGATTTTTGCTTTGAAATACGAGCAACAGTTGAGATACGAGTAATCACGCGGATCGGCCAGCTGCACACGACCCACCAGTTTACTGTGATTCAAGTGTCTCATAGTTTCCCACGCCTCAAGGTTATGGAACGAATTAAACTCATATCTCGAGGTACCACTGTAATAATAAAGCTGATGTCCTCTGGAACTTCCTCCAGGCAGGCATTGTCCTAAGTGCTTTATATCAATCCGGTCACTGAGTGCCATCCTCATCACCACCCCATGAGAAAGTTGCTATTGGAATCCCCATTTTACAGGTGAGGAAACTGAGGCCCGGGGAGTAAGTGGCAGAGTTGGAGGACAGGTAGTCTGGCTCCAGCACCAGAGCCGAGAGCAGTGAAGGGCATATCCACGGTCACGGCTTCATAAGCCCCCACCTCGGTGGCCTAACCCCTGCACGGGGTCTGCCGTCCTTCTACAAGCAGCCTGCAGTGGCGACTGGCAGGGTGAAGTCACCCCTGCAGACAGCCTGTCTGTTCTGAGAGGCTGAGGTGGCGGCTCCTACACGCGATGTTCCCACCAGCCCCGGCGTCTCGCAGGCCCCCGCTTGGCCGGGGCTGCTGCTGTCATCAGCTCTGAGTGACCGGCTGACTCACTCCGGACCTTTCCTGGCACCACTGCATTTTCAGTGGGAGTGGGTGGCCCGCTCACAGGGTGATGGAGAGGGAGGACCAGACAATGAGCCCACGGAAGGATGGAGCCCGGGGGGCAGCTGAGAAAGCAGCGCGTCCCCAGCCTCTGGGAGACCACCAGACAGGAGAGCCCCTCTGTCTGTGGCGCAGCCGAGCAGGCTCTGCTGGGCAAGGTGTTCAGAGAGGCCAGGGTCAAGGTCCTGCCCAAGGGAAGGAGGGGAGCAAGGGGCCACGCCCACGCCACTGCCTCCCTCTGCCCTCCTCCCTCCTCGAGTCCTCTCTCACTGCCCTGCCTCTCGCTTAGATCACTGCTGTCCTCATTGTCCCTCCACCTCTCTGGAGCCAAACGGGCCCTCCGGAGGGGACCTGTCTGTCCTTCATGCCTTAATGAAGATGCTAAACACTGTGCGCCCTTCTCAGAGGTCCCAGCTCGCGGATTTCGTATTTACAAATTCACCTCCTCGCTAGGAGGGCTGTGTCTGCCTCAAACCAGTTCTCGCAGCTCTTCCTGGTCACTCAGAGGCTGGGCCCACTGACTTGCCAGGTCCCTGGGCTCCAGCAGGGCCTGTGCCGTCTTCTGTCTCCAGCTCCCGTACCGCGAGCAAGATCCCTCCTCTCAGTCTGATTACGGCCGCACTTGCACATACATGTGCTTTTTTGGGGGTGGTTTCATGGTGTAAAATGGCCCAATTTAGTGTTCCCATGAGGCAAGAAGGCCTTGACGAGCTGATGGGGGGAATGTGTGTCAGATAAGCTTCGCTCAGGCCTGAATTCCAGCGCCCTAGGCTATGAGTTCAATGTTAACGAACCAACACTGTATGTTAAACTGTCTCCAAGCAGAAACAGGACATGTGAAATATCGTCTTCAAACAGAAACACAAGTTAAGGTGATGGATTGAGCGGTGGGTGAAAAAAATGTTGACCAGAGGCTGAAAGGAACCTAACCCTGTCTTTCCCTTAGGAGCAATGGTTCCATGTTCATTCATTCAGTGTTTGCTGAACCAACCGTGTGAGTGAATGTGTGTATGTATCTGTGTCTCTGTATCTGTGTGTGTGCTGTCTGTAGGGTTGACATAAGGAACACACAAACTTGTAGAGAATTTTTTTAAATCTTTATTGTTGTGAGTACAGGCAGTCCTCGGGTTATGTTGGAGATCCATTCCTATGGGCAATGTAACTCAATTTTCGCCATAAGTCAGAACCCACCTACATAAGCACCTACTTCACTCGCATGGAGCACAATACACAGCAGTAATGAAGTGAAACAGTAAAAAAAAAGATTTAAAAGAAAGATAACAATTCCTGACCTTTACTTACTTGTGGTAAATAAATAATAAAAAACATAAAGCACATAGGTACATATGTCGAAATGACAGAACTTTAGATAGATAGATAGATAGATAGATAGATAGATAGATAGAGATATAAATAAATGGGAGATGGTGACGTAACCACAAAACGACTTAAGTCGAGTCCGAGGTCTCGCGAGGACTGCCTGTACTTTGAGCCAAACTGGCGCCAGGTTCAGGAAGCAAGATCTCAAATGCTCCGGGCAATGACCATTTGCAATGTCTCTTATGCATGTGGAGTTCAGGAGAGAAAGGAAGGAATATCACAGGAAAGTGGGAGAAAGTGAGGCGGGGATCAGACTCCTGCTTGCAGGGTCTGGAGGAGAATTACTCTGGCATTTCACAGGAGCACTAACCCTAGATGCACAAGAAGAGCAGGCGGGGCTTGGTCAAACCTTTTAGGAGGGTACAGGCCTGCGTATGACTCTCCACCTGCCCTGCCCAGTCAGGAATGAGTGACCAGACCCCCGGTGAGGTTACTTCCAATCACTGTGCTTGTGCGCACCCCCTTTTTCATTCTGTGTGTATATATAAGTGCATCACACATATTCTTAGAGAATCCTAAAGGTCTTTCTTTGATGATAAAACACCATGGATGTGAGCACAGACAGAAGCAACCTGAAACAGCCGTTGTTTGTCTCTGGTTTGCCTGGTGCTCGTCATGTTGAGGGCAGATCGCCTGGACTGGCAACTCGTTTTTCTTACAAGGGCTTAAGGCTAAGATCTCTTAGTTGAAGGCTGAGTACTGGTGGTACTTCCTCTGCCAGTTCCCACATCCTTGTGCCAACCTCGGTTCACTGGCAAGAGTGTTGGTCTGGATTCAGAAACCTGGGTCCTCCTGCCCACCCCTATCACCCCCTGCTCCACGGGGCCAGTGGTGTCAACCTGGGCAAGTCATTTCATCCCAAGTGCAGTGGCCAAAGGGCATCAAATATGCATGTCTTTCCTCACCCGGTGACTTGGAGCAGCTAGTGGGTGAGCGTGCTTTCACAAGGAGGAAGCTCCGTGCAGATGTAAGATGGGTTGGTAAGCAAAGAGGACACGCGTTGGGCGTGGGCCTCCCTGGGTTCTGATCCGGACTCTGCCGTTTGTCAGCACCGTGACCTTGAGCGAATTCCTTGACTTCTCCAGGATAACGCAATTTAGATGAGGCGGGATGGACAAAGGAATAGAGGGGGTGTCTGGCTGGTGTGGCTCAGTGGATAGAGCGTTGGTCTTCAGACTGAAGGGTCCTAGGTTTGATTCCGGCCGGTCCAGGGCATGTACCTCAGTGGCAGGCTCAATCCCAGGTCCCGGCTGGAGCACACAGGGGAGGCAATCAGTCAGTGTGTCTCTCTCAGATTGGTGTTTCTCTCTCTGTGTTTCATCCCCTCCTTTCCACACCCTCTGAAAAAAATAAGTGGGGGTTGGGGGTGTGAATATCCTCGAGGATTAACAAAAGCAAAAGCAAAAAAAAAAAAAAACACAATGAGCTATCACTGTAAATCCACTAGAATGTTGTCCATCAGTAAGATTGACACCACCACTTGTTGGTGAGGATGTGAAGCAACAGGCAGAGAGGGGAGGCATTAAGGAGTCCTGAGCACCCCTGCACCAGGATGCACACCCCCCCACACCTCGAACCCTCAGCGGGTTATTTTGCCCCTTGAGGTCACAGGTAAGTGGTGGAACGGGGACTCGAACCGAGATCGGCTGTTCCTTTGGCCCTTTTCCTCCTGCTGCCTGCGGCCTCCGGGAATGCCCTGCTGGAATCGCTGCTCCCCACTATCAGGCGACCAGCCACCTGAATAGGGGGGCTGATTTATAAAGAAACCTGTCAGTGCCTTGGAGGCCAGCGTGACCTTTGCATACGGAGGGCTCCTGTTTGGTGAACCCGTCACAGCCCAGACCCGAAGCCCAGGCTAAGAGCATTCATGCGAGCGAACGAGAGGAAGAAAGAGTACCGTCCTGGCGCTGTGTTCAGAGGCAGCGTGCAGCCCCACCACCTGAGACTCATCTTGTCCAGAAGGACAGACTCCACCTGGCAGACTCACCTGGAAGGAAGACATTACAGTGGTACCTCGAGATACGAGTGCCCTAACATACGAGGTTTTTGCTTTGAAATACGAGCAACATATGATATTTTTGCTTTGAAATACGAGCAATATTTGAGATAGGAGTAATAGCGCAGATCAGCCGGCTACACACGACCCACCAGTTTACCGCGACTCATAGTTTCCCACGCCTCAAGTTACGGAATGAATTAAACTCGTATCTCGAGGTACCACTGTACCTGCTCTGAGCTTGGACCCCGCAGCACCCACATGGAAAACGGGATGTTCTGAACTGGCAAACACAGAGAAGCAGCCATTTCCTTCTCGCCTCCATTTTCCTGGCTCACCCACCCACCCTGCATCATACAACCAGGGCCGGAGATGCCATCCCCTCAGGAGCTTCTCAGAAGGAGGAGGGTGCACACATCGCCTGCAGCCCACTCTCCGGTCCCCCAGCTTGACTACCGGCTCCTCTTCCCCCAGCATGAGAGCCTCGAGTGCTGTTTACAAACGACACCCACACTGGGAGCCCGGCCAGGCCCAGCAGTCCTTAGAGGTGGGTGTTAGTATCCCTGATACCCATTTCACAGATGAGGTAAGCAGAGACCAAGGAGACTAATGATTTGCATAAGGTCGCACAATTGTGCGTGTGCAGGCAACACGCTCTTTCCACTGGTGCTGGCGCCCCGGCCAGAGGAGGGCAGCCTGCGGGGAGGAGAGCACCATGGGCCTGTTTGGAGCGGCCTGCATGTCCACAGAGGCCTTTCTTGGTCAAAGTGTGCAGGTGCCACTGTTCCTTCTACCAGCCAGCAGGAGAAGCGGCGTCCTGACGCAGGCAGAGGCCACCTGCTTCCTGCAGGGAGAGCAGCCACGTCGCTGGCTTCTTGGAGACAGCTCTGTGTGGGCGCAGCTGGCATCGCTGCTGACAGGTGACAGAGGCAGGGTGTCTGTGAGGGGAAGCCGGAGAAGCAGTAGGCTTATTCCATTTTGGCGTGCATGTGTTTGTGTGCATGCATGTGTGCATGTGTACCTATATGTATGTGTGTGTGCGTGCGTGTGATTCAGGATAGGCTGCGCAGAGGTCTTAAACACAATTGTCAGCAGCCTCTACTAAGCCTCCATCTAGACAGACCCCGTCTCTTGCTTGACTCCTGCCTCCAGGCCAAAGAAGCCTGCACACCCGCACCTAGTCCTCCCAGGGGAGGTGGGAGACGCCAGGGAGAGGGTGGTGGACAGTGAGTGCACTTCGGGCTTTTTTTATGCTCGCAGATGGCCGTATTGAGAGGATTCAGTGTGGTCAACAGAGGAGGCTCTGCACAGCTGAAGGCGGGGCCTGGGGCTCGCAGGCTCCCTTAGGGAGAAGGAACAGCAGCAAGGGCACCTGGGAGGCTCTGGGCCACAGACCAGGCGATGTAGCCCCTGAGGTCAGGGCCTGAGCTCCGCGCGCTGCTCCTGCTGGGTGGTCAGCACTCTCTCTCTATCCAGTCAGGTGGTCACTCTTCTAGGCTGTCCACCTGTGTCACCTCTACTGCAAGCATTCGATTCTGCCATCACAGAGGAAAGGTGCATGCATGAGGCAGCTCTATCTGTGAACTCCAAATTACGTATTATTTTCACATGTTGTGGAATAGCATTCGTTTGATATTTTTTCCCAACCGTTTCAACTTGATTCTTAACTCACGGGCCGCACAAAAACCACCATTCACCCTCAGGACAAGGTTTGCAGAGCCTTGTTCTATGTCATCATATGCAGGATTGTAATCATGCAGGGGAGGGGAGGATGGGGAGATGTGGTAGAGGAAGGGGGGGTTAGGGGAGGTTGGGGAGAGGTGGTAGAAGATCATGATGACCCATTTCCACCCTGCCCTCCTGGACTGTAAGCTCGCTGGGTGCACGAGCTGCACCCATGGACGCCGCCGCCCCTCCGGGTGGAGGCCAGGCCCGCACCCTGCACCCTGGCACCGGCGCCTGGGCAGCTCAAGTGTTGCTTTCAGAGCTGACACTTGCCCGGAGCCGCCCTTCCCTTCCATTCAGTCTCACGGTCACTCCACAAACATGCGGGCAAAAGACTCCGTGACCCAGGCGCTCACTCCGCACGGCGGGGCTCTGATTTATTACCGGGAAGCGCAAAGGGAAGGAACCGGCAGCTGATAAGCGGGATAATCAGGCCGTTCCCTAAACAGCGCACCAACGCCTCCGGGGTTCCTGTCACTTCCCACCACTTCCTGTCCTGGCAGCTGAGCGAGGACATCCTCTGAGCTCTGAGGCTCAGCATTCGGAAGGATTGGGGGAGTGGGGGTCGGGGTGGGGGGGGGTGGGAAGAAGCAATAACTATTGAGAACTTAAGGCCAGGGCTCTTGAGTTCACTCAACAAACACGGGTGGAGGTGTGCCCAGCTGTTCTGAGCTAGGGACTCAGTAACTAACTGTTCACTGAATATTTTGGCAAATACTTATGAGCCTTGGTTACGTACAAGGAGTGGGCTAGGCCCCGGATGGAGGACTCTTGGTTAAGATCTCGAGGTGACAGAGAACTGACACCCAAAAGGCCCAGGCTCACGCCACACTGCAGTCCGCTGCAGGGCTTGGCAAGCTAACGCCCACAGGCCCCATCCGGCCCCCGGCCTGGTTTCACTAATAAAGTTTTATTGCAACACAGCCCTCCCCAATGAAAGGTCAGAGTTGAATAGTCATTATGGCTTTCAAAGCCTAAAATATTTACCATTGTGCAGGCAAAGCTTTCCAAACATTCGGATAGCAAACCACTGTGAGGAAGACATTTTGACTGTCACCTGATTCCCAGATTGTAGATAGGTAGGTAGATTGTAGGTGGGTAGATGAATTGAAAGAACACTTGTCCTTCCTAGGTGCCAGGTGCTTAGATATAATCTGTGCATTCTATTTTATTTTTTAAAATGTTGGCTGTGACACCTTAAATGGATTTGATGGCCTGTTTCAATCCTGCCGTTTGAAAAATACTGGTTCACGGGAAAGTGAAGCATGTCCATCCACTCATGTATTCAAGAAATATTAATTTCTACATGCCAGGCACTGTTCTAACACAGGAGCCTATGGGGAGGCGGACAATAAAAACTGTGATCTGTCAGGTGATGAGAAGACCAAAGAAACAGGGTAAGAGGGACAGATCGGGACGGGGTGCGACCAGGGAAGTCTTTCTGTGACGCAACGTGCGCAGGAAGGAGAGGGTGAGCCGTGTGGACAGAGGAGGAAGAGCATGGCAGCAGAGGGGGCAGCACACACAAAGGCCCTGGGGCAGGAGCAGGCAGATGGCCAGAGGGGCTGGGGTAAGTGCTTTCGAGGAAGAATGGTAGGCAATAAGGCTTGGTGGGGAGGGAGAGCTGGGGAGAGGTGGTAGAAGATCATGCAGACAACTGACTTCCATCAAACAGAAGGAGGTAAACTCGGCAGAAAGATAAGTGCTAAGAAGGGAGTTCAGGTAAAACTGAAACATGATGGAGAGGAAATCTTCATTGGCTGACTCATTTGTTAAAAAAAAAAATTAAACCTCGTTTCTCGAACGTCTTCCATCTTAGACAACTTGGTTCTCAACCAAGTTGTTCACAGAAAAACTCAAGTGTGCCATTTGACAACGTTTTCAGGCTGATACCTCAGCATAACGTAAAGCTTCTTGCAGGCAACGAGCAACGTTGGAGAAAACGCTTTTGTTGCTGCAAAATCGATGATTAGCACGATTTTAAGACAGGAAGAGGCCAGCAAGCGTGCTAACGTTGCTAAGAGAGAGAAAGTGCTCACAAAACAGCAATCACGGGCAATTGAATAGATAGAAAGCCGGTGGTGGAGCGGATAAAGGAGCGGCAGTCAGCCTGTGATAGCATTAAGGAGGCAGTGATATATAAACAATCCCTCGAAGGCTGGTCGGGGGTGGTTCGATACATTTAAGAGGACAAGTGTTTACGTGTGAGTTAAACTGTATAGTAGACATGTACTGTATATAAGAAAGGTGGAAACGGAATCACTGGGGGGTCCGGAATGGATTAATTCACTTTACATTCTTTCTCGTGGGAAAAAACGATTCCGTTTTCGAACCCATCGCTTCTCGAACAGCCTTCTGGGACGGATTCAGCTTGAGAAACAAGGTTACACTGTGCGGAGGCCACAAACACCCAGGGGCCGCCCTTCTGGAGCAGAGCCCAGGCCCCTGCATTTCTATGGCCCCCAGCGAGGCCGAGGTTCAGCCAGTGTTTCCAGGCTCCGGGCTGGAGTGAGACCTGGGAGAATAAGTGAGGTGGGAAAGATCAATGCAGACCTTACATGCGCTTTACACTGTACCCCCGAATTTGGACTTTGTCTTCTAGAGAAGAAAGGAGGAGTCTGGAGTCCCCAGGACCCACGAGGAAGGAACGGTAGCCGTTCGGGGAAGAAATAAGGGCTTGAACCCAGGCAGCAGCCGAGACAGTGAGGAATGAGATGAGGACACAGACAAGATCTGAGAACAGCAGCCCCAACAGGTGTGGCTCAGTGGATAGAGCATCGGCCTGCTGACTCAAGGGTCCCAGGTTCGATTCCAGTCAAGGGCATGTACCTTGGTTGCGGGCACATCCCCAATGGGGAGTGTGCAGGAGGCGGCTGATCGATGTTTCTAACTCTCTATCCCTCTCCCTTCCTCTCTGTAAAAAATTAATAAAAGTATTTTTTTAAATGATCTGAGAACAGCAGAACTGAAGGAACGGGGGAATGACTGGATTTGGGCAGAGGGAAACTGAGGGTCTGATGATGCCGCCACTGCAATGGGAAGTCACAAAGGATGGGCTTGAGGGAAAGATCTCAGTGGTGTTGAGCATGGTGAGTGCGAGGTGCCGGTGAGAAACGACACAGCAACCGCCCCCTGTTTACTGAGATTTACTGAGGGGCCGGCCCTGTGCTCCGATTTTGTTTTAATATATTTTTATTGAGTGAGCCCTCAGAAAACGGCAGTGTCGTTAATTACGATTATCTTCTCGCCTCCGTGGGAAGGAAACGCAGGACGGGCCCGCGGAGAGCGGAGCCAGGCCCATTCCGGAGCCCCGTGTGCACAGAGATGTATTTATAAACGCCTCGGGGCGTGTATACACTTTCATCCCCATCCCCATCCCGGCCTGTCGCTGCTTTTCATTTCTGGCTCTCCGCTTAGGCCTCTCAAACGCCTTTTGATCTTACCCCGTCCTCCAGCCCCGTCCCACGCCCGTGCCACAAGGACTCTGTAAATACATTTCTTCTCCAGAGGTCCATCGGCCTCCCGCCTTTGTTCTGCTCCGGGGAGCAAATTGTTTTGCTGGCGCTGCCCCCGGAGGAGGTTTATTCTTGCGGAGAGAAGGGGGACTTTATTTATTTATTTTGGGGTATAGCTCCTCTCGCCGGTTCCTGCGCCAAATAAACAAAGCTGCTATTCATTTCAGCATCCTTCCCCCTTTCCCATTCCCTCCCCCCCAGCCCCGACTCCCGTCTCTGTTGTGCCCGGAGCCATTTTATCAGCCACAGCCTCCGGGCTGGCCCTCGGAGAGGCCGGAGCAGCACATGAGCATGTTCTGCCAGTGAGCGCTGAGGGCACAGCATCCCCCGAAGAGAGGCCCCAGAGCGGGGGTGCGCTCTCTCCGTGAGCAAGGAGCAAACGTTATGTTTCAGGTCGTGGCCCGAAAGTGCTGGCTGCTCCCCATCTGTAGTGTGGGGCTCGGGGGCAGGGAGCGGAGGCAGCTGGAAAGAAAACGCAGGATCCGGCCTCCTCTTCCCCCTGGCTCCGGGCCCCAGGTCCTCTGTCCGCCCTGGCCCTGCCACCCTCAACAGCAAGGCCTCCTCTACCTGCGCCCCTGCACCGGCCCCCAGGCATCGGCTAAAGGTCTGGAGCCCAGCCTTCCACCCGGTGCTGCCTCAGCAAACACCCGGCTCTGCTCGGTGCCTCCTCTGAGCCTCTGCCCCATGAACCATGGCAATGCTCAACATGCACGCCAGGTCTGCCGGCAGCAGCTGCCGATGAGGGAGAGCCCCGGTCTCACCCAGCAGGAGCCCACCCCGCCCCCCAAAGGAGGTGCCCCTGAGGGGTCTCCCAGGGATCTCAAGACCCCACGGAGCCCACTTTGAAAACCACTTCCTTGCGTCCACAGAGGCCTAGAAACCCTGGTTGGCATCCACGTGGCCATTTCTTCATTCAGAAAATAGTCCTCAAACACCTCCCAAATGCAAAGAGCAAGACGTACAGGAGAGCCGAAACCGGTTTGGCTCAGTGGATAGAGCGTCAGCCTGCGGACTGAAAGGTCCCAGGTTTGATTCTGGTCAAGGGCATGTACCTTGGTTGCAGCTGATCGATGTCTCTCACATCGATGTTCCTTACTCTCTGTCCCTCTCCCTTCCTCTCTGTAACAAATCAATAAAATATTAAAAAAAGAGGTACAGTACTGATTCCAACAGCTACGCCCCTGCCCTTGCCAGCTTGTGTTGTGGGGTGTATTGACAGCTCCAGGGTCCTCTGAGATCGGGAGCGGGAGGAGGGAGGGGAAGGGCTGCTTGGGTAGGGTGGTCAGGAGAGGCCATGAGAAGGATCTGGCTGGATCTGCAGGAAAGGGTGCTGGCGAGAGAATAACAAACAGCTGCAGAGGCCCAAGGCGGCACTGAGCTTGGTGAGTTCTAGGAACTGGGCGAGAAGGCGAGGAGGGTTGGGTGGCCAGGGTGAATTCCGAGAGCTGGCAGGGCCTGGGAGCGGCTCAGAGGTTGCTGGCACCCACCGCGACGGTGATTTTGTTCCCCTCGGAAATAACGGAATCTGGACACAGCTCTCCCTCCCCCAGCAAAGGCATCCAAGGAGGAACCGGAAGTCCTCACTCTGAACAGTCCTCCCTACCGCCCAGGTCTCCTCCCTGCTCCTTCCCTTTCAGAAGCTGGACCACCAGGAGCAAAGTGGCCTTCTTTTTGGGGGGACGGGCACCTTCAGTTTTCTCTTCTGTGCCATGAGGACCCCGAGGGACACCGGAACCCTCCTCTCTAACGAACTTCCACACGGAACTGGAAATTATAGGCAGAAAAAGTACAACTCAACCCATGCGGCTCCGTGGTGGAGTGTGGACCCAGGAGCCAGGAGGTCACGGCTCTATTCCCAGTCAGGCCGCATGCCCAGGTTGCAGGCTCCATCCCCAGTGGGAGGGGCGTGCAGGAGGCAGCCGAGTGATGATTCTGTCTCACCATTGATGTCTCTGTCTCTACCCCTTCCTCTCTCTGAACTCAATGAAAACGTATTTGTGGGAGATGGGAGAGTACTATTATGTTAGCTGAAACTTTATTCCATAAAAATTGCAATACTTACCATAGTCCATCGGGTAAGCACAGCAGGTCTGTGAGGGACGTGGTCTTGTGTCAGCCGAGCTTCACCGATCCAGTGTGTGTCCCTGCCCAGCTCGGTCGTGAGAAACCAGGTAGCCCTGCACCCTCGGGGTACCCCCCAGAGAATCCACGTGGAAGGGGGGCTCCCTCTGAGGGCTTCACGGAAAAGAATTGCCCCAGCAAGCCAAGTAAATGTACATCAAACATTTGAGGCGGGGGGGTGGGGGGGAGATTTTGTGGGGGGGTGGGTGTGCATGCTTTTAGATCTTTATTTTAACAAAACAGTAACCAAACGTGTGTTGCGACACCTCGGTTCCTTCCATGGAACGTTGAAAAAGAGGCAGCGTGTGCCCTCGTCCAGCCAGTGGTGTACCGGCAGACGGGCGGGGGAACGGCCCTAATTCATAGTGGCTGCCAATTTCTGGGGTGTCAATACTTCCGCTGTGGACACCTCTCCCTTCCTCTCTGAAATCAATTTAAAAAGATATTTTTTAAAAAGAAGAAGAAAGGGTTGTCTCAGAGTCCCTGTGATCACTGCTCTTAAGAAGCCAGGAGAGGAGAGCTAACTCTGGTATAGAATCTACACATAAATAGGACCATCCTTCACAGTCTTATGTTTATTATTTACTTATTGTTATTGATTTCAGAGAGGAAGGGAGAGGGAGAGAGCGATAGAAACATCAATGATGGGAGAAAATCATTGAGCGGCTGCCTCCTATGGGGGATTGAGCCCAAAACCCAGGCATGTGCCCCCTGCTCTCCACCCACCCCCTCTTACACCCTCCCTCCCCCCTGTATGATCCCAACTCTAGGACATTCTGGAAAAGGCAAAACTACAGACTCAGTAAAAGGATCAGAGGTTGCCCAGGGTTCGAGGGGAGGAGGGATAAACACAGCACACGAGGGGGCGGGATTTAGGGCAGTGAATGTATTCAGAACTATACTCTGATGGTGGACACATGCCATTATACATTTTTTGAAATCCATAGCTTCACAGTCTTTTGACTTTATCTTTTAAGTATGACTTTGGTACGGTACTGTTATCTTAGACCAGGTGTTGTAGGGAGAGGCTGCTGGCTACATATTCATCCGCTGTAACCCATTCATTCTTGGGTGAGGTGGATCGCAGGGTAGCGGCTCTGGGAGGAAGGAAAATATTTGGGGTAAGCTCAGATTTCCTGGAAGACAGCGCCCCATGGCTCTGCCCCCCAGCAGGCAGGGCCCTGTGCGGACCTAGCTCCTGGGCGGGGAGAGCTCACAGATTAGTCCAGGGTCAACTACCCCACTGCCCTCTGGGCATTCTGGGCATTGGGCCTCAGAAGGAAAAAAAGATGATAAGGGAGGGGGGCATAGAGGACCTAAGCCCTAACGATGGGGTGGACCGTACTCATGATTTATAACAACCCTACAGGTCACCTGTTCTGTTATTGATCCAACGTTTTTAAAACAACTCACATACATCCTCTCTCTCTCCTGAAATAAATGTATTTTGGGATGGCATTTTATAGCACTATCATAAACTATTAGTTTTATGGGCCAGATCATGTTCCCTAATACACATTGAAATAAGTATCTGTTAAAATGTGAATGTTCCTGTGAACTTTCTAAGTTTTTGAGTATGACTTAGGGATGTTTGAAGACCTCCTAATGTACTGCTGTCATAGACCAGGTGTTGTGGGGAGAGGCAGTGTGTGAGTGTGAGTGTGTGTGTGTGTGTGTGTGAGATCCAGGGGTGTCCTCGTGTCACGCACGGTGGCTCACTGGTCGAGAAGCCAGCACCCCTGTTGCTGAAAGACTTGAGGCCAGTCTTGGTCCTTGATTTACGAGGAGCCCCTGGCAGGTTGCCCGCCCCTCCCCCTGTGTCACTTGCCTCATCTGCAAAACGAGAGGCTTGACCAGATGCCCCCTGGAGTGCTCTCACACCCTGAGGTTCTGATTGTTTGTTCTGTGAATGCAGTCATTACAGGCGGCACCCACATGGCAGACTTTTTGACCCCTGCCCTCTCCCTCCCTCTTAAGCTCCCCCCCACCCCTTGTTACACCCACCCACACTGCTGCAAGGCAGAGCCACCTGGGAGAGAAGCCTGAGCAACCCCAATGTGAAACAAACGTGTTAATTGGAGGACAGACACCCCAATGTTTTCCAACCTCAACCCGGGGCTCTCACTCCTTTAACGTGGTGAAGCAAGCGGTGTCCTTTGCCAGGGAGTCCCCTCCCAACACATACACCCACCAAAAAAGATTGCTTTCTTGTTTTTAGAAAATGTTTACAATGACCTTTACGGTCTCCATGTTTCACGAGTGCGGCCGAGAGAAAGGGAGTCTGTCTAGCAGCGCCTGGCAGCCGCCTCCTCGCTGTCTGGCTGCAGACACCCTCCGCCCTGGTCTGCAGGACAGTCAGCAGGTTCCAACCGCCCCTCCAGGGCGATGTGTGGAGGCGGGAGACTGAAACACCATGTTTAATCACCCACAGAACCTGCACATGGGCACAATTAGGCACCACACTGCCGTGCCGAGCGTACCCTCTGCGTGGCCCCCATTAAAACCGCTCCGGACAGCAGTGGCTAGAGAGACCCCCGTGCGCAGACACTATGAACCAGCAGGCCAGGAAGTAAAGGAAATACAGTGGTACCTCGAGATACGAGTGCCCTAACATACGAGATCTTTGAGATACGAGCCAAATACGAGCAACAGTTGAGATACGAGTAATCGCAAGGATCGGCCGGCTGCACATGACCCACTAGTTTACCGAGACTCCAGTGTCTCATAGTTTCCCACGCCTCAAGGTTACGGAACAAATTAAACTCGTATCTCGAGGTACCACTGTAGCTTGAGTTCTATTCGTGTGTGTCGGGCCGATGAGATCTCCACATTCCTTCTCCGTACAGGTGCTTCTAGTAGCAACAAGCAGCTAACACTGGCTGCCCTGGGCCGGGCCCCGTTCAATGTTGACCCGGTTTTTCTCACGGGATCTTCCTCGTCACTAGGGGAAACGCGCTGTGGTAGAGCTCAGTTTGCAGGTGGGGAATTAAGAGGTTTGCCAAGGTCGCACGGCTGCTAAGTGGGAAAGCCTGGTCCCCGGACGCACGTTCAAAGCAGTCGCTTCTGCTTGCGTGACCGTCTGTGCTTTTCCGAACTCTTAGCACGTACTCTCGCCGTCCCTCAGAGAGGCAGACAGATTACAGATGGATTAGACTGACAGAGAGACAGATACAGACATAGACACATACATTCCAGTGCTCCCGCCCCGGTGAGAAGGGGTATAAATATTATCATTTCATTTTACACACGAGGAAACGGAGCCCCGGAAAAGCTTACAGAGTCCGTTCAGACTGTGGCATTCGCACGCGCCTAAGGCAGGATGTGAACCTAGACCAGCCTGGCCCTGCAGTCTGTGTCAGCTGTGCTGCCTGCAGGATCTCATCTGAATTTTCCGACAGCTCTGTGACTCGGTGTGTGTGGTGGGGGGGGGGGGGGCGCGGGGCAGGAGGAAGAGTTTGGTAGAGCCCAGATCCTCATCCATGGGATCCCACAAACTTGGCCTGATCAGCTTCAGGAGGCCCCTAAAAATTACATCAATACCGTAATACATTCTCTGTCACACTCTCCCGCTTGTCCTCCCAAGCACCTGCGAACTAGCTGTCTCCTACCCAAGTGTTACCTATCCGTCTACCCGTCTGTCTGACCACCTTCTTACCTAGCTGCTTATTTATTCTCCACCTCCCCAACTACCCTGTTTCCCCGAAAATAAGACCTACCTCCAGTTTTGCCTCTCGCTGTAATATAAGGCATACCCCCGAAAATAAGACCTCCCTGATAATAAGGCCTCCCCCGAACATAAGGCCTCCCCAGAATATAAGGCTCCCGAAGCTACCGTAAGGCGTCTGACTCCTGATTTAAAGAGACCTCGCACTGCCTGAACAGCTCCGGCTGCGCTGCAGCCAATCAGTGAGCTGCTTTGTGATGACAACGACTACCGTACCTACCGTATACAGGTCATAAATTTTCTTTTTTTTTTTTTGTTTTTGTTCAACAATAAATGTGTACCATATTCTTCTTCAGGGAAAAATAAGACATCCCCTGAAAATCAGACCTAGCGCATCTTTGGGGGCAAACATTAATATAAGATATTGTCTTATTATTGGGGAAACAGGGTACAAAATCCCCTGGTCTCTGTCTTGTTCGTTACCGTATTCTCAGTGCCTAGCCCAGCGCACTCTAAATATTTGCAGACAAAATGAGCGACCACATGCTTGGAATTAAATGGGCATCAAACATCCCGAGTGGCACAGAGGCCTGTGGGAGTTCAGAGGAGGAGGGAGAAACTCCAAAGGGCTGGCGCAAACCAGGAAGGCGGCCTGGAGGAGGCGGCTGGTTTTAGGGCGGCTGGTGAGTCCATCTCAGGTCAAGGAGCAAGGAGAGCTTTCCGAGGAGGAGGGAGACCAGAGCAAAGGCCCAGAGGGCACAGGTGGGCAGCGCCCAGGGCCCGCAGGCCGGCTGCCTCGTCTGTGCTTCTAGCCCTGAGACCCCAGGAAGGCCTAACAGCCTGTCTTCTGTCCTCAGGAGGCGCCTGGAGCCCCCAGAGGACTTCATTCACCTGTGACTGTCTGTCCCCTGTGCAAGGGGAGTCATCCTCATTAGCAGCTTTCTCCCCCTCCCCCTCTACCTCCCACTGTGTGCAGAATGGCCGTGGCTCTGGCCCAGGCTAGTGCTGACCGGTGAGGAGGGAGGGAGACAGCGAATCCGCGTCCACAGGGGACTCCACAAACGCGTTCTCACTGCGGCTTCGTCTACCTGGGGATTTGGAGAAGTAGCAGCAGCAGGCTCTGGGCCCAGACAGCCTTCTCCCTTCCTGAGGCTGTGTGACCTCAGGCTGGTCTCCTGCCCTCTCTGAGCCTCACCGGTCCCATCGAGGGATGTGGAGATGGCTGTTTCCCACCTCCACGACTTCAGTGCGTCCCGAGACACCGGAGAAGACTCCCACCGCTGAGCCGACGCTGCGGCTGCCAATGTGTGACCTCCAGCCGCAGCGGGACTTCTTGGGGAAGCTCTTACAACCCCCGAACCTGCTGCCTTTCCCATCCCCCACTGTGCAAACTTCCCTGCTCTCGTGGAGTCCCGTGTCACAGGACTCACGGACGCTGGCAGAGACCCTCTCTCTGCCCCTGCACTCACTCCCTCACACCCTCTCCCCTGCCTCCATTGTGTCTGTTCTCCTATGCAAAGTTCATTTGACCTCCAAGATCTGGCTCTCCTTCTCGCCATAACCCCTGGGGCTCGCTACCTGTCGGTTCCTCTCAGCCCGGTGCTTAGCGCTGCTTCCCAACTGCCGCCTCCTCAACATACTGAGACGCACTCGGATTTCCAAAGAATACGTATGTCTTCTCCGAGCCTGTATGCCTTTCCCGCCCTCGTTTTTCAGCCAAGTTTCTTTAAGAAGAGCGTGCAGCCAAAACCGGTTTGGCTCAGTGGATAGAGCGTCAGCCTGCGGACTGAAGGGTCCCAGGTTCAATTCCGGTCAAGGGCATGTACCTTGGTTGTGGGCACATCCCCGGTAGGAGGTGTGCAGGAGGCAGCTGATTGATGTTTCTCTGCCATTGATGTTTCTAACTCTCTATCCCTCTCCCTTCCTCTCTGTAAAAAATCAATAAAATATAATTTAAAAAAGAAGAAGAAGAAGAGCGTGCAGCTGCTGTCTCCACTCACTCACCAGCTCCCTAAGTCAGCCCCCACCTCTCCCGGAACCTTACTTGGCCAAGATCACCCATCCAGACGGACACACTTGTTAAAGTCCTCCGCTCCTTGGTCATTGGTGGCTGTTCCCTGTCTCCGGACGACTCTGGAACCCCCGCCTTCCCTGCTTTCTCACCGATCTGCCTTCTGAGCCTCCTTTGCGGCCCCTCGTCCATGTGCCTGGGGCTCCGTCCTTGCCCCTGTCTCCTCCTCACCGGATGCAACCGAGGTTATGTGCCCTTGACGGGAATCGAACCCGGGATCCTTCAGTCTGCGGGCCAGTGCTCTCTGTTCACTGGGCCAAACTAGCTGGGGCTCCCGGGTACAATTCTGTAACACAGCATCTGAACACTGTATTGTGTGTTTACTACCTCACATCAAGTCTCCCATCACATGTATGCCCCAGTTTACCCTCTTCTACCCTCCCCGCCCCGCCCCCTTTCCCTTTGGTAACTACCATTCTGTGGTCTGGGTCTAGAGTCCGAATCTTCCTGCCTTTCTCCTCACACTGCCTCAGGTCAGCTCTGGTCTGAGCTGCAGCCATCGCAGCTTCCTGGCTGGCCCCTCCCATCCACTGTCCACATGGCTGCTGACCTGTGAGTCCCAAACCCCAGAACTGGCTACCTCACTCCTCTGCCTAAAACCCGCCCGTGCTCCATGTGGTGCACGGGAAACGGGCAAGACCCACGAGGATCCCCCACACCCTCCGGTCCCCTCTCAGCACCGGGCCCCTCACAGCCAGGGCTCCGGCCACATCCCAGCCTGTGCCATCCCAACACGCCAGGCTGCGCCGTGCCTCCCTGCCGAGCCCTCCCTCCGTTATCTTCCATGAACGCCCACAGCCGTGTCAGACTCGGCAGCACCAGGCTCGGCTCAAGTTCAAGAGTTTCCTGAACTTCTCCCGACCCCTCGGTAGAGGCAGCCGCCCCACCACCAACCCCCACCTCTTGGCGCCCACACGGTGCCCGTGCAGAATTCTGCCGCCCCACCTGCGCTCACGCCCTCTCGGCGGACAGGCCTGCTTCTCTCCCAGACCGGGCGCATCTCGGGGATAATGATGTGACGCTGAGTTTATGGAGAGCACGCGCAGTGCCAGCTCTGCCCGAGGACTGGGCATGGGCTCACATACCCCTCTTATCTCCCTCAACCCTGAGTTGTACTCACAGCACCTTAGAGTTGAGGAGGCTCAAAGATAAAGAGGGGAGCCCAAACCGGTTTGGCTCAGTGGATAGAGCGTCGGCCTGCGGACTGAAAGGTCCCAGGTTCAATTCCGGTCAAGGGCATGTACCTTGGTTGTGGGCACATCCCCAGTAGGAGGCGTGCAGGAGGCAGCTGATCGATGTCTCTCTCTCATCGATGTTTCTAACTCTCTATTCCTCTCCCTTCCTCTCTGGAAAAAATCAATAAAATATATTTTTTAAAAAACAAAGATAAAGAAGGGAATCAACCTCTCGCCTTCCTCCCCTGCCCACTCCCTCCCAGAGTTCAAAGCCAGCTGGTCTTCCTTGAGAGACCACACTCTTAACCTGGAGCTACTTTTCTTCTCCTTGAGATATAATTGACGAGAAACGCTGTGTCTGTTGGAGGGGTGCACACGCTGATTCGACACACTTGTGTGTTGCAGGGTAATAACCATCACAGCTAGGACCTCCGTCACCTCACAGCGTCGGCATTTCTCTTTTGTGGTGAGAACGTTCAAGGTCTACCTGCTCGGCAACGTTGGAGAATGTGGCACAGTGCAGTTGAGTGTAGTCACTAGACGGGGCATGGATGGGAACTCCAGGACGTAGGCCACCTCCTGGTTATGCCTTTGTACCTTCAGCAATGCCTCCCAAATCCCCCACTGCCCCCCACTCTACTCCCGGGTCCTGTGGGTTTGGCTTTTTTAGATTCTGCAGATAAGTGAGGCCACGCAGTATTTGCCATTTTCTGTCAGGCTTATTTCACGTAACATAACGTCCCAAAGAACCATCCATAATGTGTCCTTCTTTCTCGCAGCCAATCACATCTTTTTTTTTAATATATATTTTATTGATTTTTTACAGAAAGGAAGGGAGAGAGATAGAAAGTCAGAAACATCGATGAGAGAGAGACATCGATCAGCCGCCTCCTGCACGACCCACAGTGGAGATGTGCCCACAAGCAAGGTATATGCCCCCGACCGGAATCAAATCTTTCAGTCCGCAAGTCTGGCTCTATCCACTGAGCCAGACCGGTCTCGGCCAATCACATCTTCTTGATTCATTCATCCACTGATGGGCACTTGGGTCGTTTCTTGGCTAATGTGACCGCTGCTGCCCTCGGTGTGCTTTGATCACCTAAGCTACGGTTTGCGTCTTTCTTTCCGTCACCACTTACCCCCTCTTGGCCTAGCATGATCCGTTTTTGAAGCCACCAGCTCAGAGAAGGAACTTGCCCTGCCCAAGGTCACCCGGAAGGTCCCTCCCAGCCGGAAGTGGCGCCTGGGCCCTCTGTCTCTGTCTTCTTCTCCTCTGGGGTTGTTTGTGTGTCCTGGCCATGAAAGCCCCAGGCTGATGCCCTCCCCTCTCCCCCAGACAAGGGGCGGGGAGGAGGAACCCTGGGCAGCCTGCCTGGCAGACATGTCCCGAAGCCACGGAACGTCCAGGCTGAGGCTGAAATAATAAACAGGCGGAGGGAGCATCTGCTTTGTTTGCCTGGCGGGGCGTGTTTTGGTTCAGAGGGATCTGGAATTCAATCCCGCCCGGGAGGCACCGGGCCTCGCTCTCGTCCCCCGGCTGTTCTCGAGCTGCGGGTGGAGCCGCTGAGCCGAGCTGTGCTGATGGGGAGGCAGAGACGGTCAAGTCCAAGGCCTGGGCACTCCGTGCGGGAGCCCAGACAGACGGGTGCTGGGCAGAGAGACCTGGGAGAGCCGGGCTCTTTGTCAGAGCTGTCACCGGGCGGGAAGGGAGGGGTCACTTCATGGTGAACACATAACACCCCCAAAGTCAACTGAGGTGACCAGGAAGGGGAGACTCACGGAGGGCTGCTCTGGATGAAGGGAAAGCAATGTGAAGCTGGCGGGTCCGGCGGGGAAGGAGGGCGAGGGCAGGAGGGCCGTGGGAAGTTTCGGGAACGTTTATAAAACCTCTACCAAGGGCGCTCTCCGCGGTGCGTTGTGCAAGGCCCTTCCGGATGAAGTGTGAGGGGACAGGAACGTCGTTTCCCCGGCAGAACTGGGCCACTTGCCTCTGGCGGATCCGAGAGGCGCTGGGCCTCCGACGGAAGCAGCGTCCAAGGTCACTTCCCGGCCTGGTGCCTGACTCTGCGCCTACAGCCGGCTTTTCCCGCCCGCCGGCCAGCTGCAGGCTTCTGTCTGATCGGAGCGAGGGGAAATCAAACGCATCACCTTCCCACAGACAAAGACTCCGAAGACGGTGGCTGAGACGGGCCGTCAAGTGGGCTTCCCAGCCCTGCACCCCGGAGGAGACAGACTTCCCCGCGTGACCCGGGCAGGGCTGGTGGCCTCGGGCAGCCCCACGTGGTGGGAAACTTCCAATCTGGGGAGCAGAACCGATTACAGAATGATGGCTCCCCACCAGAAAGAGGAGGAGGATGGGCTGGGTGCTGGACTGCCCCATGTCTCCTCCAAACCTCCAAGTATGTCCCCCCCGCTCCCCAGGGAGGTGTGAATGAGAAGGGGCAGACTGGCCAGGGCGTTGCGCCCTCCACAGGGAGAAAACTGCGAGCGTTTGGAAATAAGGAATCTCCCCTCATGCTAGTAGCTTCCTCCCAGCCTCAAGGTGTTCGCTGATGGAGGAAAGGACTCGGGGGTCCCAGGGCCTTAAAGTGGAAAATCCGGCCTCGGACCGGGGACCCGGGGCAGGAGTGCCTTCCTGCAGGCACACCCAGGGCAGCAAGGCGGGTCTGGCTGCCCGTAGCCAGAAAAGGCACCACCTGCACCAGGATGGTTTGGGCTGCGGGTGAAGGAAAGTTCCACCCCAGGCTGGCTGCCGGGGGCATTCTGGGTAATGGGCTTCGTTCTTAATGTTCACATCCACGGTGGACTCGGATGCTCTTGTCCATCTGGCTGGCCACCCCGGGCCGCTGGGAGAGGAGTGCTGTGTTCTCATTGGCTTAGGGTCCTCATGACCCACCTCCTGTGCTGGATCTGGCTCCTCTCTGCCCCAGGCGGGCCTGAGACTTGCTCCCACACCTGCTGCAGGTGTCTGCTCAAAGCCGACTTCTCAGGGAGGCCTCCAACCAACTCCCAATTTAATGGCCTCCAGGTACCTCCAACCCCTCCGCCTAATGTGTGTTCCCATAACACTCACCTCTACTTACTAGGTCATAGATGTCCTTGTTTCCTCACGTCTCACCCCGTTCTAGCCTTGCGTCCCTGGTCCCTGCCACCGTGCCTGGCTATTCGTGGGGCCTCAGTAAATGTTTATTGAAGAGCGGCTGGGCTGCGGAGTGGGAAAGTCCTTGGTTAACATCTCAGCTCTTCCACAGCCAGCTGAGGTCTGCAACATTCTGTAACCTGGCTGGGCCACCGTTTCTCCCTGTGTGAAGTGGGGACAGAATAGTCCTGACTACCTCAGGTTGTTCTGAAGACTAAGTCAATTAATATATGGCTGTTAGGCCCGGCGGGTGTGGTTTAGTGGTGGAGCGTCGGCCTATGAACCAGGGAGTCATGGTTTGATTCGAGGTAAGGGCATATGCCCTGATTATGGGCTCCATCACCAGTGGGCGGTGTGCAGGAGGCAAATGATTAATGATTCTCTCTCATCATTGATGTTTTTATCTCTCTCTCTCCCTCCTCCCTTCCTCTCTGAAATGTAAATACATATACACACACTGATTGGCCAGATTATGATAATCTTTGAATGCATAATAATCTGGCCTCTCAGTGTATTTGTATTCAAATGGGTATCAAAAGGATTCTAGACTTTTGCTGGAGATCAACCACCTATTTGCCCTGAGCTTTTTATCAGCCAGTGCAAAGGGGGAAACTGATCAGGTGCATGATTTATAGTATCTTTGATATCAAATAAATGAAGTATTCAAGAGAAGTACACTGAGTGGCCAGATTATTATGTGTTCAGAGATCATAATAACCTGGCCCACTCTCTCTCACACACACACACACACACAGAGGCCCAATGCGTGAAATTTGTGCATTTGGGGGGTTGTCTCTCAGCCCAGCCTGCAACCTCTCACAGTCCGGGAGCCCTCCGACTGCCGGCTTAGGCAGGCCTACAGTTGGACATCCTTACTACAGTGGTACTTCGAGATACGAGTGCCCTAACATACGAGATTTTTGAGATACGAGCTGTCGAGTGAGCGATTTTTGCTTTGAAATACGACCAACAGTTGAGATACGAGTAATCAAGCGGATCGGCCAGCTGCACATGACCCACCAGTTTACCTCCACTCGAGCATCTCATAGTTTCCCACGCCTCAAGGGTACGGAACGAATTAAACTCGTATCTCGAGGTACCACTGTACTGCTATGGAGGCAGGAGAGGCTCCCGCCAACGCCACTGCACTGGCCAGCTGAGAGCCTGGCTTTTGGCTGAATGGTGTTCCCCCTGTGTTAACGCACTGACCACCAGGGGGCAGATCCTGAGCTTAGCATCTGCCCCCTGGTGGTCAGTGCATGTCATAGCACCCAGTTGTTCCATGCCAGGCCAAAACCTGCTCTTGGACATCTCCCAAGGGATCCTGGATTGCAAGAGGGTGCAGTGCAGACCGAAGTACCCACTGGTGCACAATCAGGGCCAGGGAAGGACACAGGAGGTTGGCCAGCCAGGGAGGGGCTGCGGGAGGGCTCCAGGGAGTGTCCAATCCATCTCACTCAGTCCCAATCTGCCAGACCCCAGCACAAGCTAGCCTATCAGTTGGAGCATCTGCCCCCTGGTGGTCAGTGCACATCATAGTAAGCAGTTGAGGGGCCTTAGCATATCATTGGCATATTATGCTTTAATTGGTTGAACAGCTGACTGGCTGACCGGACACTTAACATATTAGGCTTCTATTATATAAGAGATATCCTATCTAATAAGAGAGTAATATGCAAATTGACCGTACCTCTGCCCACAAGCCATGCCCACCAGCCACGTGCACCAGCCGATCAGAGCGAGTATGCAAATTAAACCAATCAAGATGGCTACAGCCACAGAGAGAGCAGGAGGGAGGCTTGGGTTGCCCCTAGCAATATAGGAAGCCAAGCTTTCCACACACCCTGGCCATCGCTTAAGGCAACAGAGTTTCAATGGCTGTGCAGCAGAAGG
Organism: Lasiurus borealis; assembly: GCA_004026805.1. Classification (NCBI taxonomy): domain Eukaryota; kingdom Metazoa; phylum Chordata; class Mammalia; order Chiroptera; family Vespertilionidae; genus Lasiurus; species Lasiurus borealis. The sequence goes on along the minus strand of PVJN01002919.1, from coordinate 66,692 downwards.
GTTGGCTCCACTCCAGGCTACAAAGTTTAAATTTAAGAAGATAAATAAATCCCATATACCAGGGCCTCCACTTGGGTATCCAGGGCACGTGGCTGGGCTGCAAACAACCACAGGCCCCTCACCCCAGGCCACCCCATGCCCCAAGGGAACACCCACCCTGATCCAGGACACCCTTCAGGGAACCAGCTGGCCCCCACCCATGCACCAGGCCTCTATCCTATTTAATAAAAGAATGATATGCAGATTGACCATCATTCCAACACACAAGATGACTGCTCCCCATGTGGTCAAAAGATACTGCCCCCATGTGGACACAAGATGACCACCACAAGTAGGCCAGCAGGGGAGGGCAGTTGGCAGGGACCAAGCCTGCAAGGGAGGGAAGTTGGGGTTGATCAAGCCTGCAGGGGAGAGCAGTTAAGGGTGACCAGGCCAGCAGAGGTGGGAAGTTGGGGGTGACTGGGCCTGCAGGGAAGGAAAGTTGAGGATGACCCAGGCCTTCAGGGGAGGGTAGTTAGGGGTGGCCAAACCTGCAGGGGAGGACAGTTAGGAGTGACCAAGCTTACAGGGGAAGGCAGTTAGAGGCAAATAAGCTGGCAAGGGAGCAGTTAGGCATCAGGCTGGCAGGGGAGTGGTTAGGGAGTAATCAGGTTGGCAGGCAGAATCAGTTAGGGGCAGTCAGGAAAGCAGGCAGGTGAGCAGCTGGGAGCCAGCAATCCTGGATTGTGAGAGGGATGTCCGGCTGCCCATTTAGGCCCAATTCTACCTGGATTGAGCCTAAACGGGCAGGTGGACATCCCTCAAGGGGCCCCAGATTGGAGAGGGAGCAGGCTGGGCTAAAGGACACCCCCTCCATGCACAAATTTCGTGCACTGGGCCTCTAGTGTGTGTGTGTGTGTGTGTGTGTGTGTGTATTAGCACCTGGCATATAAAAGGCTCTCATTAAAGGTGCCGTTATTATCTGTCGTTGTTGTTATTACAATCCTCTTTATTATTGATTCACAGGATGAGTCACATGGTCCCCACCCAGTGCCCCCTCCCAGCCCCCAGCCCCCCCTCCAGCCAGAGGCAGGGCGGGTGATTCAGGTGGTGGCAGCCTGCCCTGTGAGTCAGCCCTGGGCCTCGGCCACGCGGGGTCCCCTGGCACAGGCTGCCTTGGCCAAGGGGGCTCTGGCGTGAGTCATGGGGGCCACAGCTTCAGCTGGGGGATACCTTGGCTGTCAAGTTTGGCGACTGAGTGTGCCCACCCACCCCCCACACCCCCTTTCCTCCGCCAGGCCCTTCCAGGAAGAGGCTGGGCACCTGCCCCATTGTGTCTCAGCAGCCGCACTTGCCAGCGAAGTCCGTCTGTCGATAGAGCTTGCGAACGCACCGGAGGAGGGTTCGAGGGGAAAGGAACGAGATGGGAGAGAACGATGAGGAGAGAGCTGCCTCCAGCCTTTGCTCTCCAAGCAGGACAGGGTCGTGAACAGGCCTGGGGTTCGGAACTCACGGGGCCCGGATGGAGTCCCCGTTCCTCCCTGACTAGCGGGGCGGCCGTGGAGAAGTCCTTCCCTCCTCGGAGTCCCCACTGTGAAGTGGGAGGACAGCATCTCCCGCTCAGGGCTCCTGGGAGGACTTCCTGAGGGGGTGCAGGCTGTCTTCGAGTCCAAAACCCTTTGCGGAGGCTCCTCAGATCGGCCTGGTCAGGTCTCTGAGTTTCGGCAGGAGAGGAGGTGTCTCCTCCCTCCCTGTGTTCCTCCTAACTGCCTGCCCCGTCCTCCCCAGGAAGGGAAAGGGCCCATCTAATTCATCCTCTCATGACAGCGCCTGATGGAGCGCCTGCTGCATGCTGGGTACTGTGCTGAGCACTGGGTACGACGTCGGGGGTGAGGCAAACAGTGCACCAATGAGCCAATAGATACAGAACTGTGAGTGTGATTCAGTCCTACGCAGAAGACAGAAAGGCAGGAGGGAGCTTCCAGAAGCAACCTCCGAGGTGCTGACATTTCAGGAAAGATGCAAAGATGAAGCATGAGCCTCCATGCAAGGGACAGGAGGGAAGAACCTTCCAGAGAGAGAGAACAGCATGTGCAAAAGCCCCGAGGCAGAAGAGAGCTGGGGTTCAGGAGGCCCTGGGAGCCCCGGATGCTGAGTGTCCCGGGCCAGGGCCGAGGGGCGTGAGAAAAGGGGCCCGGCTGCCTCGGGGGTCACCGCCCGACCTCCCGTCCCCTCCAGGATCACAGCCTGTACTGTCTACACCCACAGCCTCCCAGAAACCGTCCCCTCGTAAATCTGTTCCAGTTTTATAGTTGTTTACAGAGGCCGGGCTGGTGGGGTACACTGTGGCCGGAAGCCCGGCGGACTGTTTGTGAAGAAGAAATGAGATCAGACGGCAGACTGTGTTTGCTTGGTATTTTCATCTGTCCATTGCATTCCACGTCCTGGCACATCCTCGGTGCTCGTTAAAAAAAATAGGAAAGAGCCGAAACCGGTTTGGCTCAGTGGATAGAGCGTCGGCCTGCGGACTGAAAGGCCCCGGGTTTGATTCCGGTCAAGGGCATGTATCTTGGTTGTGGGCTCATCCTCAGTAGGGGGTGTGCAGGAGGCAGCTAATTGATGTCTCTCTCTCATCCATGTTCCTAACTCTCTATCCCTCTCTGTGAAAAATCAATAAAATATATTTTTTAAAAAATAGGCAAGATGCTGAAACCAGTTTGGCTCAGGGGATAGAGCGTCGGCCTTCGGACTGAAGGGTCCCCGGTTCAATTCCGGTCGAGGGCATGTGCCTTTCTTGTGGGCACATCCTCAATAGAGGGCATGCAGGAGGCAGCTGATCAATGTTTCTCTCTCATCAATGTTTCTGGCTCTCTAACCTTCTCCCTTCCTCTCTGTAAAAAAAACAATAACAAATAAAAATAAATAAAAATAGAAAAGACCTCGAGAAGGAATGGGTGAGAAAGTCCTGAGCTCCGAGAGGCACCTCTTCAGTTCTTCCTTCTCTCCATAAATGGTTACCCACAATGTTGGGGTGGAGTCCATCACCTCATCTGGGAAACCTTCCCTACGCTCTGCCCCTCCCATGTCGTTCAGGGTCCCTCTCCTGCGCACTCACTGCCCCTGTGCTGGCCTCTGTGGTGGCATTATCTGTCTGTATGTCTGTCTGTCTGTCTCCCATGGGACTCAGCATGGGACTGTACCTTAATTTTGTGGTTAGTACAACACGTTAGCATTTGAAGTAAAATATAGTCATTCTTAGGGGCTACTCTAAATGGTGAGCTTGCTCTCACCAACCCACTTTGCACTGAGAGCATGTCCTGGTAAATCCGTCTCCAACAGAATTTGCACCATCTCAACAAGTGACATAGCCTTTGTTGTTGTTTTATTTTATACCAAAGGCCAGGTGCACCGATTCATGCACAGGAAGGGTCTGGCGGGCCTGCCCTGATAGGGGCCCATTGGGCTGGGCCGGCAAGGGGGAGGGGCCACAGCGATTGGCCAGCTGGCCAATCAGGGTGTTGGGGGCCAATTGAGGGTGGGGCTAGCCAGGGGGAAGGGCCATGGGCAGTTGGCCAGTTGCCCCTTGCCCCTGATCGGGGTGTTGGAGGCCCACTGGGGGCCGGATCAGGATGGTTGGCTGCCATAATGCAGGTCATAACCACCGGGCATTCTGGTCATTCGCCAGTCTAGGCGCTGGGCTTTTATATATATAGATAGGTAGATAGATTGTTTTCCATCACCATTTTTCCCCTCTATGTCATTTTCCCTCTGCATCCACCCTCCTCTACCCACTCTGTGTCCATGAGTTTTCTCTTTTATTTTTCTTTTTTGCTCAATCCCTACACACACACACACACACACACACACACACACACACACCCTAACGCCTCCAGAGCTGCCTGCCTGCTCTCTGTCTAGGAGTCTGTCTCTGTTTTGCTTGGTATCTCAGCTTGTTCATTACATTCCACGGGTGAGTGAAATCAAATTTTCCTCGGGTTTGGACTGGCTGAACCTCTAGACTGGTTTATTGGATTCTCAGCCCCCGGGGGGTTCCTAAGACCTATGATTGCCACGAGAATCAGGTAGGCTTTCTCTCCCAGGGATATTGCCCAGAGACTCCTGTTTTTAGCTGCGAGGGGAAGGTGTTAGGAGTCATAACATTAGGTCTCTGGTTCCCAAACCCTGCACCACAGTATATCTCTTAATTTTTTTTTCAAATATATTTTAGTGATTTTTTTACAGAGAGGAAGAGAGAGGGATAGAAAGTTAGAAACATCGATGAGAGAGAGACATCGATCAGCCGCCTCCTGCACACTCCCCACTGGGGATGTGCCGCAACCAGAATACATGCCCTTGACCGGAATCGAACCTGGGACCTTTCAGTCCCCAGGCCCACGCTCTATCCACTGAGCCAAACCGGTTTTGGCTATATCTTAAATTTCAAGAGAAAAGGCAGCTCTTGACACCTGTGAGACACACAGACCACTCGCCGAGGTAGCTCCCCGTGTCAGCCTTGGGTCACAACATGCTCCTTTCAAAGGCACCGCACCGTGGCAAAGCTGGGGTTTGGGTGCTGGTTGTGCAGGAAAGCAAGTACTGTATGCCAATCAGGGGCACTAGGAAATGCGGGTGATGGGGTGCGGCTGGGTCTGTGGCTTGAGAGCTTGCGCAGTGCCCACCGAGCACACACATTCCATTAGTAAGTAATTGTCATTATTTAAAATGAAATAAAAACATTACGTGCATTTTTTTCAAATAATTACCAAGTTGCCCTGAAATAAATATTTATCCAGCAATTTAGCTCTAAGTACTTAGCAGTGCTTGGTATTTGTCTTGGCCTAGGAATGCCATGAGATAATTCTTTGAGATGGGAACTGTGAACCCAGAAAGGCTGGGGACGTCTACATTATTAGGTTATTAGCAACTTTCATTTGCTTCTTCTCAGTCTGTATGTATATATATTTTTTAATTGATTTCAGAGAGGAGGGGAGAGGGAGAGAGAGAGAGAAACATCCATGATGAGAGAGATCAGCTGCCTCCTGCATGCCCCACACTGGGGATTACACCTCCAAACCTGGGCACATGCCCTGACTGGGGATCAAACCGTGACCTCCGGGTTCATAGGTTGATGCTCAACCACTGAGCCACACAGGCCCGGCTCTTCTCAGCTTTCAAGGCGGAGCTCGGGAATTCATTCTAAACTAAACAGCCCGAGAGTCTGGGAGCTACAAGACCGGTGAGGACCTACAGGGATAGAACAGATGTAGCCCGTCCCTCTCTGCCCCAGCTGACCAGGTTTCCATGAACAGACACCACTTTGGAATGAGCCGGATGCACATCTTCCTGTTGTAAAAACAAGCATCCACTTGTGGGCCAAGGTCATGGCTTGATCATCTCGACCTAGGAGGGGCCTGACTATCCAGCTGGCCCTGCCGGCTGGTTCTTGCCAGAAAGAGAGACCACAGAGCAAGTGTGCTGAGGCCATGGTTATTGTTGTTGGTAGATGGCCACTCAGCCATTAGCAGCTGGTGCGTAAATAACCCGGTTCGGTGAATTGCCTCATGCCGTTATCTCGGTGGGGGAAAAACAGCTTCGTCTGGGCCGTCCCGCGGGGAAAGAGCACGCTCCCGGCTTGGCCTTCTGTGGGAACCTGACGGAGACGGGGCTGGACGGGGCGCGATGCTGGCCATGCTCACCCGGGATGTTTCCAGGCCGTTAAAAAGGTCCCAGGTTCGATTCCGGTCGGGGGCATGTACCTTGCTTGCGGGCACATCTCCACTGTGGGGCATGCAGGAGGCAGCTAGTCGATGTCTCTCTCTCTCATCGATGTTTCTGACTTTCTATCTCTCCCTTCCTCTCTGTAAAAAATCAATAAAATATATTTTTAAAATAATAATAATAATAAAATAAAATGGGGCAGCGGACTTCACTGCGTCGCTCATGTGTTTCCAGGTGGAGATTCATGGAAAACCCTTAACTGGGAAGGATCTGGGCCCCCTTTCCTTGGCTCCCCTCTGAGGGGAGCTGGGATGGCAGAGCACGCCTCCCCACTGGCCTTTAGCTTCCAGACGGTGTTAAGGCTCCGTTTTCTGTGAATGTTTGGGCGTCTCTTTTCCACAGGCGGCATCACCCCCAGGGCCACTGCACCTCCTTTCCCTCGGCCCAGACTCTCTTCCCTCAGCTGTTACCACGACTGGCCCTGGATTCGTTCTTTCAGCAAATATGTGTTGAGTGCCTACTATGTGCCAAGCACTAGGCTGAGTGTTCAGGTTATGAGCGGGAACGGGAACAATAATAGTTATCATTTACCAAGTGTTCTGATAAACCATTTATATGTATTATCTCATTTAATGCTCAACAGCCATCCCATGCTCAACACTAACCCGGCAAGTTGTCCAAGTTTGATATGGAGCAGCTACTGTACATCACCACGTTACCCACATTTTGCTGATACGGAAAGGGAGAAGCCCAGCCGGCATGGCTCGGTGGTTGAGCGTCGATCTGTGAACCAGGAGGTCACAGTTTGATTCCTGGTCAGGGCACAAGCCTGGATTGCGGGCTCAATCCCCAGTGTGGGGTGTGCAGGAGGCAGCCAATCAGTGATTCTCTCTCATCATTGATGTTTCTCTCTCTTTTCCTCTCTGAAATCAATAAAAATATATTTAAAAGAAAGAAAAGAAAAGCGAGACACAGAGAGGCTAAGTAACTTCCCCAAGGTCACACAGCCAGGAAGTGAGGGAGCTGGGGTTTGAATTTGTATTACTATTCAACACTCTGTGATAGTTTCTCTCTAGCAAGACCCAGGAGGTCCCTGATCGTGTTGGCTTACATTTCAGTGGAGGAGAAAGGGAATATTCTCTCAATTTCAGATAGTCCAAGACTGTAAGAAAAAGAGTAATAATAATAAACCAGGATAATTCAGTAGAGCCTTCCCAGAGGGGGCAGGAAGAGTAGCTACTTTACATCAATAGTTGGAAAAGCCTCCACTAAGGGGTCATCTGGGTAGAGACCTGGAAAAGGCGGCCATGGGTAGGTACCCAGGAAAACGGTTCCAAGCGGAAGGAACAGCAGGTACAAAGGCACTGAGGCGGGGCCAAGTTGGCTGAGCATAAAAGATGACCAGGAGCCACAGGATACAGGCCGTGCTTTCAACCTGGGCTGCACACCGCTGCCTTGGTCTGCACCCAGGGATTCTGGGAAAATCAGCCTGAGGCTTTTGGCCTGGGCAAGATGAATGTTAAAAGGAGAAGGTTGCCGTGGTCCAGTGAGGGATGCTAGTGGCTTGGACCGGTGGAGGTGGCAGCATCTTTCAGCCCTGCTCCCTCCACACAGGACTGTAACTGGCTCCAGGGGAGCCCTCTCCCTCCCAGCCCACCTGTGGTCCACAGGAAGCACTCACATCCTCAGCCTGGATGTTCCGAAGGCTGGGCTGCCCGGGGCCTGAGCGGGATTCGGCTCCAGGGCACCCCGCTGTGTTCCTGGCCCCAGTGCACAGTGTGATTTCCCATCAGGCCTTTGGCCTTAGCAGGGCTGGCCTGGTCCAGAGTATGGGTGCTCACAGACACACACACACACACACACACACACACACACACACACACTGCCTGCACACATACACAGCCTGCACACACACACACACAGACACACACACACACACTGCCTGCACACATACACAGCCTGCACACACACACACACTGCCTGCATACACACACACACACAGCCTGCATACACACACCCACTACCTGCGCACATACACACACACACACACACACTGCCTGCATACATAGCATCACATACGACACACCACACATATAACACCATAACACACATCACATATACACACCACACACTACACACACAATCCACATGTGCACACCCTCCACACACACACTCCCTTCTTTCTAACATGTCTCTATCTATCCCTTATCACACCCCTCCATTCAGCCCTCTATACAGCTGCTGGATGATTTTTCTAGAACACAAATTAGGCTACTTTTTAGCTTAAACTCCTCCCAGGCCTTTCCAGAGCCTTCGGGCTGAACATTCTAGCCCCTGACTAAGCCGTTCAGGCCTCTGTAGTCTGTTCTCTGATGACCCCCTTCAGCTGTCCCCCACCTTCCTGCCCCATCGGCCAGTCTGATCCCATTGCCCCCCACCTCCTCCTTCCCCATGCAGCTCCTTCTGCCCCTGCTTTGCCCTCCTCGGGCCTCTCCAGAGCGTCTCCCCTGGGGGGTCCATCTGCAATCACATTTACCCTCCAACCCTGCCAGCGCACCTCCTCCGTGAAGATTCCTTGGACTCCCCCAAGCGGTTCCCTCCCTCTTCTGCAGGTGCGGGGGTGCGACTGGTTCCCACGCCTGTGTCCCCGGCAGCCAGATGACCCCCTCGAGGCCACTCTGTGTGGAGCGCTGGGTCCTGGCATCCGGTAGGCGTGCGTGAACGCTGGTGGGTGGCGCTCACCTTCTCGCCCTCCCCCACAGATCAAAGTGGAAAACCAGCACGACTACCAGGACATCACCAGCATGGTGGCCATGGCCAGGACCTACGCCACCACCGAGGCCTTCATCGACTCCAAGTACGACATTCGCATCCAGAAAATCGGATCCAACTACAAGGCTTACATGTGAGTGTCTAGGTGGGAATAGGGGTGGGGGGAAGGGAGGGGGATTTGGGAGGAGCAGAGGAAGAGAATGTGGGGGGAATTGAGACTAGAGATGCATGTCCACCCTGTCTCCCCGCCCTGGAGGAGGCCCCATCTGCACATCACTATCCCCGCTTCCCACCTCCTTTTCGGACCTTCTCTGGTCTGCAAGCTGAGGGCTGAGTGGAAGTCTGTCTGCCCCCATGAAGCTGTCTCCCCAGAGGAAGGAAGACACGGGCATGTCTGGGGAACTTCAGGGACATCCACGCTGCGTGTCACAGGGGACAAGATGGAGAGAAACTCGAGGACGGATTAAGCAGGGCCTCGAACGCCTCGCCGGGGTTGTGTGTTTTCTTCTGTTCTCCGCCAAGCAGAGACGTGGCACGTCTGACCAGGATTAATAAACAGGTGGCTCTGGGCCTGCGGGCTGCAAAGGGATTGGATTCCCTGAAACCAATTAAGACCAATTAGGAGGCCATATTAGGATTCTCTGGCTGCTGGCAACAGGAACCACACTTGACTAATTTGATGGAGCTTTGTAAAAAGGGTTTATTAGAAAAACATGGATGTTCAGAAACTTAAATTAACCAACAAAAGCACTCAGCTGTCAGTTTCAGAAATATGAGGATCCGGGCAGCCAGAAGCAACAGACACTCTTCGTGGCACCCCGACTGGGTGCCCCCTCATCACCTCTGGACTTGAGTCGAGATGGCGGTTCCATGGAAACAGCGCTGATTGGTCCAACTTCGGTCACAGGCCTGTGGTTACAGGCAGTCAGAAAAGCAGCATGGAGGGCCCACCAAGACGGCATGCGGCAGGGGCAGGGGTGTCCCCCAAGGGAGCCAGGGGAAAGAAGGGAGCGACAGGTCAGCCAGCACATCCCCCAGGGGAGGCGCGGGCAGAGGTGACTCACTGGGAGCCGTGGTTGCAGGAGGAGAGGGAGGGATTCTCCATCTTCAGAGCATCTCTTCCGCTCTGAGGCTCTCTGTCTCTCTCATTTTGGAATGTTGTTATTGGTTTCACCTGAAATAACAACCTGGCGCTCGCACGTCGAGCCCACGGAGCCCGGGCTGCTGAACGGTGCCAGGCCGGAGGCTGCAGGGGCCGGCCGGGCAGCTGGACGTCTCTGGGTGCCTCTGCGCGGTGCAGTTTGTGCGCTAGGTCAGGGTCAGCAGACCGGAGCGCACAGGCCGAATCCAGCTGCCACTTGTTTCTGTCAGTAAACTTTTACCCGTCGTGCCTGGCCAGCCTGGCTCAGTGGTTGAGTGTTGACCTATGACCCAGCAGGTCACGGTCCGTTTCCAGGTCAGGGCACAGGCCAGCGTTACAGGCTCGATCGCCAGTGTGGGGCGGGCAGGGGGCAGCCAATCAATGATTCTCTCTCCTCACTGATGTTTCTCTCTCTCCCCCTCTCCCTTCCTCTCTGAAATGAAAGTGGGGTGTTTTTTTAGTGTTTTTTTTAATATATTTTATTGATTTTTTTTTTACAGAGAGGAAGGGAGAGGGATAGAAAGTTAGAAACATCAATGAGAGAGAAACATCGATCAGCTGCTTCTTGCACGCCCCCTACTGGGGATGTGCCTGCAACCAAGGTATATGCCCTTGACCGGAATCGAACCTGGGACCTTTCAGCCCGCAAGCTGACGCTCTATCCACTGAGCCAAACCGATTTCGGCGGTTTGTTTGTTTTTAAATAAAGTTTTATCCATCACAGCCATGCACGCCCATCGATGCATGGTCTCCGGCTGCTTTTGAACCACCTGAACTCCCCCCTCCCCTCCCCCTCCCCCCGAGGGTCAGCGCATTGTTCTGCAAAGGCCCAGATCCTGACTCCGGGCCTTGCAGGCCGTGCAAGCTGGAGAAGCTGCTGTCCCCTGGGGAGCTGGAGAAGGTGCAGGCAGTTGGCCTATTTCCTCCAAAGAGATGGAGCCCGTTCCCGAGGAACACCTCTGCCCTTCCTGCCAGTCCCGCTCTTCCACCAGGAGCCAGGCAGACCTGTGGCGGCTCTCAGATGCCCTCGGGGTGATGATGTCCCCTCCTCCCCGCGCCGCTGAGCGAGGGCACATTCTGGTGCCGCAGTCCAGTGCATTCCTGAGGCCTCCGCCGCCTGCCCGTCAGGGTATCACCTCCCTCCTCTCCGCGCTGTTGGAGTTTCCACTTGACATTGGCTGCACCTTGTCCCAGTTTCTCTCCTGGAGGATTACCTCACTGCCGCCTGCTTTCTGCCCAGCCTTTCTTCCCTGACAGCCCCAATTTGTCACTCATCCCGGCGATTCCTGGACCCTGCGCTGGCCCACACCCCCGGGAGGGAGGGGGTTTCGTGGCAGACCTCAGGGGAGCGCATCCTCTCCGCCCTTGACCGCCCGCCTGCCCGGCCTCCTCTCTGGCCCACCTGCCGCCCTGCTCTGGGGCCTTTGCGCTCGTTGCTATTGGAGTGTCACTTTCCCAGGCCTCTTCGCAGAGCTAGGAAAGATACGTGCGCGCCTTAACCCATTCTTCACCTAGCGGTGATCATTTCTGTCACGTTAGCCGGCTACGTCGAAAGCTAAAGTGAGTTCAGCCAAAACCGGTTTGGCTCAGTGGAGAGCCCGTCAGCCTGTGGACTGAAAGGTCCCAGGTTCGATTCCCGTCAGGGGCATGTATCCTGCTTGCGGGCACATCCCCAGTAGGGGGCGTGCAGGAGGTGGCTGATCCATCTCTCTCTCATCGATGTTTCTGGCTCTCTATGCCTCTCCCTTCCTCTCTGTAAAAAAATCGATAGAATATATTTTTAAAAAATAATAAAGCTAAAGCGAGGTCACATGGGTGCCTCTGACTTTCCTCCAGTCCCACATGGTCCGTTTTAGCCTTCCCATGTGGCTTATCTAAACTTCCCGCTCCAGCAACCAAAGTCCTGGCTCCCACCGCCGCCATCTACGTTCTTATTTGTAAATCCCACTCTGCATACATTTTGCAGAACCAGTGCCCACAGCCCTGTGAGAAACATGTTACCAACTGCAATACAAAGCATCGTACACGTTATCAACTGCGAGACAGTTCCTTTCGTACTGGCTCACCGTCTCCACTCATGGCCAAGGTGACTAAGGTCGGCCCCTCCATCCCCAGCCCCACCTTCTTCAACGAGGGGGTCAGTGTCAGACCTTCGCAACCCAGAGAGACAGACCCTTTGTCACAGCCTCGGCTCCCTCGTGCAGGCCAGCGGCTATATTACATTGGGGCCCGCTGACTCTTCCCCCCAAGCCCGCCCCGGGCTCTGCCATGGCGAGTCGCAGTGCAGAGCATGGAATTCCTCAGATCTGGTTTGGTGGCTCTGCCCCTAAGTGGGGATGATGATAAAATAATATCCGTCTCGTTAGGTTTCGTGAGGCTGAAAGAAGCCAGTGCTTATAAAGCCCTTCGGCCCGTGTCTCACACATAGAAAGCACTCATTAAATATCAGCTCTCACCATCATTATCTTCTTGGAAAGGAGAGCGGTCTGGCTCGGTTCCTGCCGCCTCTGGCATCTGAATGCCTTCTTCTCTCGTTTCCACTCACTGAGAAGTCATAGTAGCGCCCATTGTCCTAAAAGATTTGGGGGGAAGCTTTCCTTTAATACCCTGGAAGGATGGCACTTTAATGATCCCCATTTTACAAGGAGATCACAAAGACTCGGGGATGTTGACCGTAGTTGTACAGGTAGGAACTGCTGGGACCAAGGTTCAAACTCACATCCGTCTGACTCGAATCACTTTTGCCTCCTCTTATCCCGTAGAGACCCCATGACAGCCATCCCTACTCATCCTCAGACACATCCCACTGGCCACCTTCCGTGGTCACAGGAAGTGACTGCTTTCGTTTTGGCTTCCCCAGAGTGCGTCTCTCCCACCATGCCGAGCCTCTGGTTTTAGACTAGTCCCTCTTCTAGGTAGTGAGCAGCCTGGGGAGGGGTCACCTCTGTACAACCAGACCATTGCCCAGGGCACAGGATGGCCCAGTGAGTCTTTGCCACATTGGATGGAGTTCCGTTGAGCTGAACTGAATGAAATTGAACTGATGTGAACCTTACCGATGTCTCTGTTTCTCAATGCCCCTTAGTCATTCTGACTCCCATCGGCCACCATCGAGTCTCCTCTGTACTCTCTTCTCATTAAGGATGTATCTGTAGCAATTCCATCCCTTCCCCACCATCACCGCCCTTTAATTTCTACCACCTGCCTTCCCTTGGTCATAAAACAAATAGCTTTACCGCTGCCACTTGGTTTATAGCCATTCTGTCTTTGTCGAGTGCACATGTGACATTGGACAAGGTTTGTCTGCATTCTGCACACATAGTCCCTTCCTCCGGCCCCATGCCAGGTCCCACTAGACATCAGGGGATGAGTCAAATGTGTCCCCTTTAAAGCAGTCATTAGAGGTGAGATGAGCATTACTAAACACTGGTATAGGTGTAGGACAGGGGGTCTACTCTTGTAGAGGAAGGTGTGCTGCTAGGAAGTGACATTGCAGGTGAACTTGAAGGATGAGTAGGACTTAGGACGGCAAGGATGGAGACAAAGACTGGACCAGGCAAAGGAGAGGAGCTGTGTGGAGGCCTGGACAGAGGAAAGAGCCATGGGCAGGGGAGCACCCAAAGGGAGGTCAGCTGTTGCCAGGCAGAAAAGACAAGGGAACTGAGAGGATGATGAGGCCAGAAGGCCCTGCTGGTCTTCACTCTGGAAAAGTAATCACTCCTCTCCACGTGTTATTTTCCCTACATTGGTGGGGGGAGGGCTGTGAAAAAATTCCAGAATCCCAGGGGTTATACTGGCCTAGTTCTCAAAAAAAGAGGCCAACATTTGGGATTTCATTAAATTGTATAGACATTTTTTAAATTTAATTTTTAGACGTCAAAGGTGGCTTTGGAAAAGATACAGAAGATCCAAGAAATACCAAAATGTCAAGGTTGTGTATCTGACTCCCTATCAGGGCACATGCAACAATCAACCAGTGGGAAACCAAGATGGCGGCATAGGTAAACACCTGAACTGCTGCCTCGCACAACAACTTAAAAACTACAACTAAAAAACAAAGCGGACATCATTCAGAACCACAGGAAGGCTGGCTGAGAGGAAAGTCTACAACTAGAAGGAAATAGAAAAGCACACTGAGACTTACAGGAGCTGTGGAAGGCAGAGGTACAGAGAGGTGCACGCAGAGAGGCTGGCAACTGAGTATGTGGCTGGCTTTCTCAATCAGGAGAGAGACAAAAGCTCCCAACTGCTCTGAACTCCAGTTCTGGGCAAGATTCTGGGACCCAGACTCATACGGAGAGAAACTGGACTGTCTGGCAGTAGGCGGAACTTGAGGGCGGCTTTCTCTCAGAGGAGCTTATAGTGATTACCACCGGACACTGAAAACCAGGAGCCTTTTAGAGCAAAGCTGACAGGAAGCCATCACTGTTTGCTGAAATCCCATCCCACAAAGCCAATGCTGATTGCTCTGCCCTGAGACTCAGCCCCATCCAAGCTGAGCACAGAGGCTTTTGCATATGAATGGCCTGGTCCTTTGAAATCGAAAATTACCTAACAAACTGCAGCTGAGTCAGAGAGACCCAGAACATCCAAAGAAGGCCCAAGGCTCTGCAGCAGCTTGCATTGCTTCACAGCTGAGCCTCATCTGGGCACCTCCAAAACCCAAACAAAACAGAGGATCTGCTCCTGCTGGGTGGCTTCAGGAAGAGGCTAAAGTAGCACTTCCTTGGAGATCCAAGAACCAGGATACTCAGGAGTCAGAGTGGGACCATTCAGATTACAACTCCTCAGATTCATAAGTGACACACTCAGGAGGCAGACTCAGTGAGCAACAAAGCTTGTCTGAAGCAAGTCTTGTCTCATAAGGGTGTCTCCAGCACAGAAGTTCTCCCATCACAGACACAGCTGATCCTCACAGCCAATTGGCCTGGAGGTCAATTCCCCCCAGTGACATCAACAACAATCAACAATCAAAGCTTAACTCCAACAAGACTGTGCATACAGCCCACAAAGGGGTGCCCCAAGAGTGTCCAATTGAAGTAACTGGGGAGGCTGAGCCACGGGGCCCAATAGGACACCTAGCACACAAAGCCACTCTATCAACTCAGGGAAGCATCAAAAATGCAGAGACAAAGAAATAGATCACAAATGAAAGAAATGGAGAAAAGCAAACAACTGGATATAGAGTTCAAAACCATGGTTATAAGTTTTTCAAGAATTTTTTAGGAAAGGCCGATAAATTTAGCAAGACCCAAGAGGAGATGAAAAAAGGACCAACTAGAAATTAAGCATACACTGACTGAAATAAAAAATAATATACAGAGATCCAACAGCAGACTAGAGGATCGTAAGAATCAAGTCAAAATTTTGAAATAAAAAGAAGCAAAAACACCCAACCAGAAAAGCAAAAAGAATCCAAAAAGATGAAGATATTATAAGAAGCCTCTGGGACAACTTCAAGCATACCAACATCAGAATTATGGGGGTGCCAGAAGAAGAGAGACAGCAAGACAGTGAAAACCTATTTGCAGAAAAAATGACTGAAAACTTCCCCCACCTGGTGAAAGAAACAGACTTACAAGTCCAGGAAGCATACAGAACCCCAAACAAAAGGAATCCAAAGAGGACCACACCAGACACATCATAATTAAAATGCCAAAAGCAAAAGACAGAGAATATTAAAAGCAGCAAGAGAAAAACAGTTAATTACTACAAGGGAGCACCCATATGATTGGTGATTTCTCAACAGAAACTATGCAGGCCAGACGAGAGTGGCAAGAAATATTCAAAGTGATGAATAGCAAGAACCTACAACCAAGATGATAGCAAAGCTATCATTCAGAACTGAAGGGCAGATAAAGAGCTTCACAGATAAGAAAAAGCTAAAGGAGTTCATCACCGCCAAACCAGTATTATATGAAATGCTGAAAAGTGTTCTTTAAGAAGAGGAAGAAGAAAAAAAACAAAGATAAAAATTAGGAACAACAAATACATATCTATCAACAAGTGAATCTAAAACTCAAGTGAATAGAAAAATCTGATGAACAGAATAAACTGGTGGATATAATAGAATCAGGGACATAGAAAGGGAGTGGACTAACAATTCTCAGAGGGGAGGGGTGTGGGGGTTGCGGGAAGAGACTGGACAAAAATCGTACACCTATGTATGAGGACAGTGGGGAGGGGGTAAGGGCAGAGGGTGGGGTGGGAACTGGGTGGAGGGGGAACAATTCTAATCTTAATAATAAAGATTTTTTTTTAAAGAATCAACCAGTGAATGCACAAATAGAAAAACAAACCTATGTCTCTCTTATGCATTCTCTCTTTCTGTCTGTCTCTTTCATTCTTTCTCTCTCTAAAAAAGAATCAATTAAAAATATTTTTAAAAGACTGAAGAAAGAAGGCAATCCACATACAAGATAAAATTGAGGACAGCATGTGTCCCTAAGAATACACTTCATCTGAGAGCCAGATATTTGAATCAGAGCCTCTCACAGCCAAAGCAAAGGAGGAAAGCAGATCAGGGAACATGTCCCTAATGCCCTCACTGTGTCATTTGTTCTGATGCAGGAGAACCTCCATTTCTGGCAACTGGAAGGCCAACACAGGATCTGCCATGCTGGAGCAGGTGGCCATGACAGAGAGGTGAGCAACGGAGACGGTGCTTAGGGAGAAGCTGCAGCCATGGCGGGAGACGGGTGAGGCATGCAACAGGAAACTGAGGCTGCAAGGGGAAAGGCTCACCCCAGAATATAGAGGGGATTGACAGCAAGAATTCAGGTGACTCACTGGCCAGTGTGGCTCAGTGGTTGAATGTCAACCCAAGAACTAGAAGGTCACGGTTCAATTCCTGGTCAGGTCACATGCCTGAGTTTACTGGCTCAATCCCCAGTGGGGGACATACAGGGGGCAATGGATCGAAGATTCTCTCTCATCATTAATGTTTCTTTAATGTTTCTAACTCCCTCTCCCTTCCTCTCTCTGAATAAAATTAAAAATTAAGTATCCAGATCTGGTCTCCCGCCTTGAGTAAGAGCAGGTCCTAATGTTCTGACTGAGAGGCAGGGTGGCTCTGTGGCCCGTGGAATCAAACAGGATCTGGGTTTGGAAGCCAGCGCACACTCATTACCCTTTCTGACCCTCAGTCTCCTCATCGGTAAAATGGCCTAAGCCTTCCTGATAAGAGTGGTTGTGGGCTTAGAAAGAATGAGGAGTCAAACCCCCCAGAAGGCCTGGCCCATAGTAGGAGCTTAATAGACATGAGTTTTCATCCTTCCTTTCCCTTCTATGATCTCACATGCTACCGTTTAAGGAAAGAATTGAACTAAGAGCCAGGAGATCTGGGCAACCCGGGCTCTCATACCGTCTTCCTGTGTGACCTGGCCAGGCCGCTGTCGCTCTCTGGGCCTCAGCGGGCACTGGCAGATAAGAGGAGAGAGCTGTGCTGAGAGCACTTGAGCCATGATCTCTCCTCATTCCAGGCCCATGGCTCAGAGACACAAATAGATCTCAGAGTAGGCGTGCCCCATGTGACCCCGGAGAGCGGGGTGAGAAGCAAGAACATTGACACAAAGTCCCCTGTGACTCCCAAATCCAGCCACCACGGGGGAAGCCAAGTGCAAGCCGGGGGAATCGTCTCCCATACAAGCGGCCCCTTGTTGCAGGGGCAAAGTCCAGCAGAAGCTCTTTGCCCTGCAAAGCAAACCGGCCTCGCGGCCATCGAGTGGCTGGAAAGGGAACAAAAGCAGCAGGTCCGGGGGGCCAGGCCCCTGGCCCGGAGCGGCCTGGTGGGCTCCCTCGCCTGCCCGCCCCAGGCTCCGGGCAGAATGTGCTCTTTGTCCCTCTGCAGGCTCTCGTCTCGCCGGGGCCCTGGGGCAGGGGGGGGGTGGCCGGGGAGGGTTTCTGAAGCCTTCCGAGTAGCTTTCCCAAGGGAACGGGGCTGCGGCCACGTCTGGGTGTCCAGAACGGAGCTGGATGGGGGCAGGGCAAGCTCGCCACCCCTGTGGAGCCAGCACGGGTGCTGGTGGCCCTGGGGAGATTTCTCCCCACTCTTATTGCTGCTTCCTCCCCCCTCTTCATCCTTCCTCTCTCCTGCCTGCCTGGCTCCCTCCCTCTTTCTCATTGTCCATCGCTGTCTCTGCCTTTACATTTTCCCATTCTGTCTCTCCCACCGCCGCTCTGTGTCTCTACCTCTTCTGTCTCTTGCCATATGTCTGTGTTTTTTTTTTTAATATATTTTATTGATTTTTCACAGAGAGGAAGGGAGAGGGATAGAAAGTCAGAAACATCTATGAGAGAGAGAGACATCGATCAGCCGCCTCCTGCACGCCCCACACTGGAGATGTGCCCGCAAGCAAGGTACATGCCCCCGACCAGAATCAAACCTGGGACCTTTCAGTCTGCAAGCCGACGCTCTATCCACTGAGCCAAACCGGTCTCAGATGTTATTTTTTTAATATATGTTTTTATTGATTTCAGAGAGGAAATGGGAGAGAGAGAGAGAGACAGACAGAGACATCAACGAGAATCGATTGGCTGCCTCCTGCACGCCCCACACTGCAACCCAGGCATGTGCCTGGACCAGGAATCCAACCAGGTCATAGGTCAACCACTGAGCATACCAGCCAGGCTGTCTGTTATTTCTTACGGTACCTCTCCATCCCTGCATGGGCCTGTGTCACTGTCTCTCTCCCTCTGCTCTCCGCCCACCCTCACTGGCTCTGTCCCTCCCTGCAGGTACCGGCTGTGGGTGGACAGCTGCTCGGAAATGTTTGGCGGCCTGGACATCTGCGCGGTCAAGGCCGTGCACAGCAAGGATGGCAGGGACTACATCATCGAGGTGAGGGGCAGCAGCGTGCTCCTGGCCTGGCCCCTGCAGCCCTCACCCCCCCCACCCCCACCCCAGCTGCCCCTCAAGCCTGTGCCCGGTCTTCTGACCCGCACGTCCCTGGCCCCGGGCCCACAGGAGGGCGAGCGGCAGGCACAGAGGGGGCAAACCCTCTCCCGGGCCCTTGCGTTTGCTCAGCGCCCAGCTGCGCCGTCCCGTGCAGCGTCCCCAGCGTCTCCGCTCGGTAAACAGACGCCGGCCCCCGGGCCAGGCCGGCGGCTGTGGGGACACAGGCAGACGGCGGCGGCGGCTGGCAGGGCGGAGGATAAACAGGCGGGCACGGCGGTTCGGAGGGGACACAGCTGTGCGAGCGTGTGAGCGGAGGGAACGCTGCTGGGGAATCCACTGTGAGACAAGTTCCAGCGGGGCCGCGGGGCCTGGATCTCTCCCACAAGCCCCTGCGCTCCTGCAAGACCGTCCCTACGCGCCTCAGTGGTCCCAACCCTCCCCCAGCCCCCACCCCCAACCCGCAGCTTCCTCTCCGTGCTCCTCCCATCCCACCGTCCCCCTCTGCCACCCACAATCCCATAACCCTCCTCTCCTGACCCCTCCCACACCCCGTGCTCCCACAATCCTCCTCTACTACCCACAACCCCACACTCTTCCTCTCCTGACTCCTCCCACACCCCGAGCTCCCACAATCCTCCCCTACCACCCACAATCCCACCATCCTCCTCTCCTGACTCCTCCCACACCTCGCGCTCCCACAGTCCTCCTCTACCACCCACAATCCCATAATCCTCCTCTCTCCTGACTCCTCCCACACCTTGCGCTCCCACAATCCTCCTCACCATCCACAATCCCACTCTCCCTCTCCCCATTCCTCTCACGTCCCTCCTGTTCCCACAATCCTCCTCTACCACCCACAATCCCATAATCCTCCTCTCTCCTGACTCCTCCCACACCTTGCACTCCCACAATCCTCCTCACCATCCACAATCCCACTCTCCCTCTCCCCATTCCTCTCACGTCCCTCCTGTTCCCACAATCCTCCTCTACCACCCACAACCCCATAATCCTCCTCTCTCCTGATTCCTCCCATGCCTTGTGCTCCCACAATCCTCCTCTACTACCCACAATCTCACACTCCCTCTCCCCCGTTCCTCTCACTTCCCTCCTGCTCCCACAACCCTCCTCTACCACCCACAATCCTCTTCTCCTGACTCCTCCCACATCTTTCCTGCTCCCACAATCTTCCTCACTATCCACAATCCCACACTCCCCCTCTCCCCGACTCCTCTCACTCCCTCCTATTCCCACAATCCTCTGCTACCCCCAGCTACCCCTTCCTGTCTCCCAATCCCACAATGCCCCTCTCCTCCGACTCCTCCGCCTCTCGAGCTCCCACAATCCTCCTCCATCCTCAGCACCCTGCAGTCCTCCTCTCCCCTCCATGCACCCTCTGGCCTCTCCTGCTCCCGGATGTTTCTCTGCCCCCCGGAAGCGCCCTCTGGCCCCCTTTCCCCCTGCTCCCCCTTCATGCCGGGCTCCGCCCTGTGCTGAGCCAAGGCCAGGACACGGGGGGGCGCCCGGCCCGCGCCGCTGATGGGGAGCACGTGGCCGGAGACCGCGGGAGCCGCTGGTCCTCCAGGCCTGGCCTCCGCGCCGCGCTCCCCGGGCCCCAGCTAGCAGGACCGGGTGGCCCGATGGGTGGGAGCCTGCGGCCCCGCCAGCTGCGCGGGGAGTGACGGCCCTGCCCAGGGAGTGGCGCCCGTGGAGGGGCAGGGAGGACGCCCCAGAGGAGCTGCGTGGATGTGAGTGCAGCCCCCCATCCCCCGGGAAACAGCCCCCCCTCGGGTCCAGAGTGGCTTCCGCTGGTGCCCGCACTGACGTTCCCCCGTGGCCCTCCTCGGGAGGATGCACTGAAGGTGCAGAACTAGCGGCCTGCACACTGGCTCCCAGGCCCGAGCCCTGCGAGCTTCCTACCAAGTGGCCCCGGGCCCGCCTGGCCCTCCAGCCTCTGCCTCTCCTCCGGGACCGCCGGATCTGGATCAGGTGTGGCGCGCACCCACAGTGTCATCCCTTCACCACCGAACCCCCATCCTGGGTGCCACCCCGAGCTGGTGGTGGGGACCCAGCGGGGAGCACTGCTCCTGGAGCTCCCGATCAGGCAGGGGCCACCTCCAGGACGAGGACTCCTGGCCTAGCTCCCCGCACCCCACCCTGCGAATTCGCCCCATCCCCTTGCATCAGCTCTCTCTGCCCTAAAGGGCCTTCCACCCTTGGAGGAAAAACATGCACCTGTGGGCCCAGGCGCCCAGTCTCGGGACATTCAGACCGGTCAGAGCTAGTGGTTCTCAGCCTTTTTTAATGCTGTGACCTTTTAATGCAGTTCCTCATGTTGTGGTGACCTCCAATCATACAATTATTTTCGTGGCTACTTCCTAACAGTAATTTTGCTACTGTTATGAGTCATAATGTAAATATCTGTGTTTTCTGATGGTCTTAGGCTCTACAGCAGCGGTTCTCAACCTGTGGGTTCTCATTTGAGAAGGACCTTTCACATTTACCAAAAAAATCACAATAGTGAGTTTGGACCTTTAAAAAAAAAAAAACAAGAAAACAACTTTTCAAAAACGTTCCGAAAGGGGAAAAGATGGCTTTTCAGGTTGTCTTTTCTCTGAGAAACGCTGCAGAGTTGTTTCCCCTGCTTTTGAGTTTAGGGCGGGGCCAAGGGAGATGGGGAGTCTGCTCCGAGGAAGATAAAAGGTGTTTTCCCCCAGATCCAAAAATCCGGTTCCCTGCAGCCACCTCTGTGGTGAGAACATAAAATCTGCGCGGCGTGTTTTGTGGAGATCCTCGCAGTGAAATACTCCAGGGAAAGACCCTTGAACTTGGCCCCCGTGACCTGTCCAGGGAATGACATTGCTCACTGGAAAAATGCTTCCCCCGGAGGCCAGTGTCCACTTCCTCTGGCTGTGTCCACCAGGGGGATTCCAGAATGTTCTGATCTCAGATTCCCTGTGGGGAGGCTGTTTTCCACTACAGGGAATGTAGGAAACAGAAGCCAGAACAGAAATAAGGTGGCAGGGCCCCAGGGAGAAGGGACAGGCCTGTGCCCCTTTAGACAGACTTCCCAGTTAAAACGCAGCTCAGCCCACGCTGACCGGGCCGCTGCCCACGTGCCAGGCATTGAACCTGGGATGCCAAGGACCCACACTCCAACCCCTCAACCGTGAGGAGCTCCCTGTAAGGACCGTTGCCACTCACAGCTGTGAGCTTCCCAACTTCCAGCTGCAGGGGTGCTTGACACTCACAGACCTCCACAAGCCTCAGCTGCTGGGGTCTTCTCAGCTGCCCAGGCCCCTCCTTCTGCAGGCGGTTACATCAGTGGCCCACGGAGGAAAGAGCCTGCCAACCTCCCAGCAAGTCCGTAGCAGGGCCTAAGGCTGGAACCCGGGTTTCCTGTTCCCCGTTTTTACTGCAGAGAGCTGTTCCCGTGCTGGTGTGCTAGCCATGAGTCCTTGAACTTGCCACATTTTTTAAAATAAGTCTTTATTGTTCAGTTTAATACAGATGTTCCTCCCCCCCCCAAAAAAAAAAAAAAAAAAAACTCCCCTCCACCTGATTCCCCATGCCCTTACCCTACTGTCCTCATCCACAGGTGTAAGATTTTTGTCCATTCTCTTCCTGAACCCCTCACACCCCCTTTCCCCGAGAATTGTCAGTCCACTCCCTTTCTATGCCCCTAATTCTATTCACCAGTTTATTCTATTCATCGGATTTTTTGTTCACTTGATTTTTAGATTCACTTGTTGATTGGCATGTATTTGTTATCACTTTGTTGTTCATAATTTTTATCTTTACCTTTTTCTTCTTCTTCCTCTTCTTAAAGAATACCCTTCAGCATCTCATATGAACTTGCCACATTTTTGACCTTCAGTTTCCTCGTGCTTAAGATGAGGATAATAATGGCACTCACCTCTAAGAGCTATTCTGAATTTGTGTCAGATCATCCATACCCAGTGCTTAGTACAGGGCCTGGCACATAGTAAGTGCTTACTAAATCATAGCACTGATTGGTGTCCGTATCATTCCCCCATCAGCAGGTAAGAACTGAGGGTATTCCTCTTTAGCAGGACACAGGGCGCAACCCTGACGTGAGGGGCCCATAGCCTGGGGAGACACCAGTAAACAGGAGAGGCCATGCCGTGGGGTGAGCTCCCCAGTGGGATGACCAAAGTGAGGGGAGCAGGAGGACAGGGGATCGGGGGCTTCTCAAAGCTCGCTCACTCAGAGAGGGCTTCCCAGACAAGGCCAGGTAGGAGTTTCCAGGTGGAGAGGTAGCTGAGGGAATGACGGGCACAAGGAGAGAGAACCTGCTGAGTCCAGAGCTTGGGAAAAGGGGAGACAGTGGTTTGGATGGAGGTTCGGGGAGGTAAAAAGGGCTGGATAGGAGGGGACCTGCCCAGCCTCACTCCCCTTCGGGGCCTTGGTCTCACAGCTTCAGAAGAGCAGCCTGGGTAAATAAGATCCCGCAGGCCCCTCCAAAAACAAGTGCTTTGTCTCCTGTGAGAAACAGCCGCTCCCTGTGGAATGACTTTCCTCTTCCTTCTTCCTGAACCCTGGGTCAGCTCAACCCGGGTCACTTTTTTTTAAGGGTCAGCTCAATCCGGGTCATTATTTTTATTTTTATTTTTTTTGAAAGGGGGGGCGTGTCATAATCGAACCTACATTTCACTGCTTCTGGCTTTGTGGAAAGCCTTGACCTTGGGCCAAAGTTCAGGAAGCCAGTCCTGACCTTGGGAAAAGAGGGGGTGGACACCAGTTCCCCAAAGAAAAGGTCATCGAAGGCTCCCGGCCCTCCGTCACGTTTCTGTGGTCCAGCGAATGGAGGCTGAACCGAACTGAGTCCAGGGAGTTGGTTTAGACTCAACTGCAGGGAACTGGGTGTCTCCAGGGAGTGATTCCCAGCTGGAGGCGCGGGGCTGGGTGTTTGCCTGGAGGACATCGCCATCTAGTGGTCAGTTCTGTTCTGAACGCTGAGCCTGCTCTCCTTCCTGGTCCTCTGGCCTGGGTGTCCCTCAGGTGTCATTTCTCCTGCAGGTGATGGACAGCTCAATGCCTCTGATCGGAGAGCATGTGGAAGAGGACAAACAGCTGATGGCCGACCTTGTTGTTTCCAAAATGAGCCAGTTCCTGATGCCGGGGGGTACAGTGCCTTCACCCCTGAGGCCTTGGGTAAGGTCCGCAGAAACAAAGAGACTTTGTTGCCCTCAGAAATGCCAATCTGTCTGAGAATGGGAGGCCTCTGCATCCAAAGCGGATACCCCCAGGAAGGAACCGGCATGGGGAGGAAGGGATGGGGTGTGGATGGAGGCTGGACATGGGGCACAGCTTCTACACCCTGCTCCTGATGGGAGTTGGGGGGCTTTGAGAGGGCCCTTCATCCCTCCATCCTGGGGAGAAAAACCTCATCTCAAATGGGCTTGGGGTGGGGGGGCGGATCTGTGGTCAGAGATTATTGTGAGAAGTCAGTTGCCCCTTCTGTGCCCTCCATCCTGGGCCTGAGCAGGGGGCAGTGTGTGTGTGTGTGTGTGTGTGTGTGTGTGTGTGTGTGTGTGATGTGTGCATGTGGGTGTACACACATGCCCTTTGTGTGATCTCGGCGCACTCAATAGAGACTATTGTGCCTTCCGTTTCCCCATCCCCCAACCTGTCAAGCTCCCACACGGCCCCTCCCCTCCTCAGGCCTCACCATGGATTACCAGGTCACCCTCCAAAGAATTTGCTAGTTTCCCAGCGTTCTGGAAAAACAAGTGTCCAAACCAGCTCCCCCCTTTGCCCACAAAAACTTGCATCTGTGATAACGGGCATGGAAATCATGGTTATGCTGGCAGTGTGGCTGGCTGGAAGGGGCTCAGAGCAGCCTTCTCTACTGGAAGAATTCTGTCCTGACCTGGGTGGCGGTCACGTGGGTGTCTACACGTGTAAAAATCCACTGTGCTGCACACTTGAACATTGCCCACTTTATGTAAGTTTGACCTGTGATGAAAAGGTCTTTGTAAACCCCGCCCTCCCACCCAGGAAGTAAAGGGCTGTGGTGACCACAACAGGCTTAACTTTTCTCTTCTCCTGCTCTAGGCTCCACCCACTAAACCAGCCAAATCCCCTGGGACCGCCCAGCTGGGGCCTCCGCTGGGACAGCCGCAGCCACGCCCACCCACGCAAGGTAGGACCCCCGACAAGCCCCCCAGAGAAAGCGTGCAGCCAGGGTGTGGAGAGGCGCTGAGCGATCTGTGCGTGCTGGCCAGGGGGCAGGCCGGAAACACCATCTAATCCTCCAGCCCAGGCTCTGCGCCCTCGCTCTGTAGGCAGAATGAGTGAGACTGTGAGGTTTGCCTCCCCACTGAGTCAGAAGGATGGAAAGACAAGGTCAATTTGATAAAGTGCCTAGTATGTGCCAGGCAGTGTGTGCTAGGGACTTCCCCATCTATTTTCTCACTGTCAGCCTCCCAGTCACTCCTAGGGGGGAACAAAAAATCAGTGTTTTCCGTTTGCAGAGGTAGATGTTGAGGCCTTGTCCAAGGACAGATCGCCAGAAAGTGGCAGGTTGACAAGTCTGCGGTTTCAGATCTTCTAGAAAGTGTCTCGTTTCCCAGCCATCAGGGGTGCCTGGCCATAGTTACATGAGCCGACCCACTAGCGTGAGAAAGACAGGAAAAGGGAACATTATATATAACCTTGTCGGTTGGAATTGGTCTCAGGAAATAGGGCAGCGTGACTGTTTCAATGACACCATGCATGAAGGAATGGAAAAACTACTGATGGCAGGCTGAAAAGAAATCACAGCTATAACTTCGTCCCCGAATGCCAGCTGCTGGGTGTCCTCTCACGCAGGCCGGGAGGGAATCTGCCCCAGGGCCCTCTGCCGTCCACGCCTCGGGCTCGCTTGGTCCTCGAGGGCCAGTTGTGGCTGCAGAACAGGGTGGCATCAAAAAGCCAGTTCAGGCGGTGGTACAGCCACCTCTGAAGGCCCGGCTGTAAAACCTACTGGGAAGAAAGCATTGCCGCCCTGGCCGGGGCCCCAGTGGATTGGAGCCTCGGCCCCCCACACCGAAAGGTTGTGGGTTTGATTCTCAGTCAGGACACGTACCTAGGTTTCGGGTTCAGTCCCTGGTCAGGGCACATTGGAGAGGCCACCAATCGATGTGGAGTGTCTCTCTCACATCAGTGTTTCTCTCTTGCTCTCTCTCTTTCCCATCCTCTCTGCCTTAAAAAAAAAAAAATCAATAAAATATCCTTGGGTGAGGGTTAAAAAAAAAAAAAAGAATCCTTCTTTAGGCAAGGGACGTCCCTCCTCTGAGCCTCAGTTTCCCCAGTGATAATGGAGGACATTACAGCTGCCCTGTTTAGTGATGGGGAGTCATCCATGAGATGACATGATAAAGCAGTTGCTTGGCAGGTGTTCACACATGATAGTTGACTACTAATAACAATCTATATAACTTTTACTACTAAAAGCTTACTATTTTAAAAAAAATACATTTTATTGATTTTCTTTACAGAGAGGAAAGGAGAGGGATAGAAAGTCAGAAACATCAATTGAGAGAGAGACATAGACCAGCCGCCTCCTGCACACCCCCCACCGGGGACGTGCCCACAACCAAGTACATGCCCTTGACCGGAATAGAACCCGGGACCCCCCAGTCCGCAGGCGGACACTCTATCCAAACCAGCTTCGGCTGCTTACTGTTAATAACTTGTGTCTTACAAACAATTGTAATATGCATGTTGTTGTTAATGGCTATCATCATGAACAATGCTTATTGCTAAAGCAGCCCCGCCTGGCCATAGGCTCTCAGCTATAAACGTTCAGAAACAACGCCTTCGTCCCTCTGCCAGGCTCCTGGCCGGGCCTCCCTCCCCTCCCCTTTTCCCACCGGCCTCGGGCTGACATTTTACAACCCGTTTGAACAGAGCACTTTAAAACAGTGAGCCACTGTACTCCGGTTTCCTCAGGGGCCCAGAGCAGAGACATGCTCAATAAAGAGATTATTTTAAGGGACAGGAGGCTAAACACACTTTTAGTGAATTGAAAAACTGCCCATTTAAGCCCAATTAAGATAATTAAAGAACATGCTCATTGAATTAGCATTCAGGTTAACAATAACCAGGCTAATTTAAAAACACTGCTCGCATTGAGTTCCCAAAATACCAAGATCACCGTTATTAACTTGTTTTTGAACTCACCGTGTGTTTTCAGGGCGGTCAGAGGGAAGTTTTCTCCTAATAAGCCTTATCGTTTTGTAGCACCAGGCCTGTGCTTAGGCAAATATTTTAAATATGTAAGCTAATATATTTTTGTGGGGGTGCAAAGGAAAATAGGGAATTGTTTGCTTTGCCAAGAAGCTGAAAGAAATAACTATAGTGTCTCTTGATGTATCCCAGGAGTATAATAGTGACTCAACAAATACTTAATAAGTGAATCAGCGAGTATCCAGATTTCCCAAGATATTATCAGCGGGGGTGGAGGGAAGGAGACTGGAGATAAAAGTAGAAAACAGATGTTTTCTTTGAGCTGCAGCAGTTCTAACAAAAAAATCAGCGTTTTACAACCAGGAGCTTTTACATCAACGTGTAGATTTGCAGCTTCTCGTGGCTTGCAGGAGCCCTAGGACTAATGGGGCTGGAGTCCTCCTAGCAGCCCCCCTGACCATTAGTCACAGCTACCCCTGGGCAAGGCAGGGCTCCCCGTAAGGCCTCCAGACCTCCTCCTTCCTGTTGTCCCTGCACCTCTTTAGAGAACGGTCTCTGAACGATGTTTCTACCTAAAGTGGGAAAAATTTAAAGCCGCGTGATTTTTCTGACGCTCGCCTGCTCTGTTTAGGTAGCTGCCCGCCCCCAAAGGTGTTTGAGTTTTGAGATCAGTGGGTCTTCCAATCTGCTGGGACAGATCTTGGTGAGCCAGTTGCTAGATGGTGGCGGCCATTCCATTCAACTTAGAACGTGTTGTGCAGACTCACAGAAAAGTTGCAGTTGGGAGGGACCTTTGGTGGCTAGTTCAGTGGCCTCATTTTACAAATGAGGGCTCCGATGCCCAGAGAGATGTGACTTACACAGTTACGTAGCCAGTTAATGGCAAGGCGTGACTGAGGACCTGGGCCCTGAGGCCAGTATGATGTCAGGGCCTCCAGACATGCAGGCTGTGCCCTCTGCAAAGGTGACAGCTGAGATGACAGCTGAGGGGGAGGTCCGCTGGAATCTAGTGCTTGCTCCCCTTGCGCCCGGCTCAGCGCTGCCTCCACTGGAGGAAGCCACCTTTTCTCAGTTCGCAAAGATGTGAGGACTTTGTGACTGGGTAAGTCACAGCCCTGTGTGGTATCAGCAAAAATAACAAGAGAAGAAAGAGGAAGGGAGAAGAGGATGCAAAACAGGACTTTGGAGTCAAAAAGATCCAGTATTTATTTAGCATGAATCAACAGTATCCCATTTAATGTCTTGACTTGCAGACAGCGGCCTTCTCACTGTGTCTTTACATGGCCTTTCCTGTGTGTCTCTTCCTAATCCTGTTGGATTAGGGCTCCACCCTTATGGCCTCATTTAATAATTACTTCCTTTGAAGTCCCTATCTCCAAAAACAGTCACATTGAATATAGGACTTCAAAGTATAAGTTTGGAGGGGACACAGTTAAGTCTGTCAGTCTGACCTACTATATCAGAATCATTATTTTGACAAAATCCTGCCAGTAATTCATATACACATTAAGGCTTGAGACCCACTGGTTTTAGTGTTTAACCTTCCTATCTTATATGTGTGTGTGTGTGTGTGTGTTTGTGTGTATCAAAATGCAATAAAACTGTATGTACTGTTTTATCAGCTGCTTGTTCAGCTTAGCAGTATTTATTTAGCATGAATCAACAGTATCCCATTTAATGTCATATTATTTTCTAACATCGCACATTATGGCCAGAGAATATCCCATTATATGGATGTATCTTAATGTTCCTAATCAGCTAGGTATTTATATTGTTTTCCATTTTTTACTGTTATTAAAAAAAACTGCAGTGCCCATCCTTGAAGCAGCATTTGTGCACAACCATGTTACCCTAAGAAAAATGTGATTGTAATAACTTTTGCACCCTGCAGGGGGCCCTCGCCAAGCTCAGTCTCCTCAGCCCTCGAGATCTGGAAGCCCCTCGCAGCAGAGGCTCTCCCCACAAGGCCAGCAGCCTCTGAGCCCGCAGTCCGGATCCCCCCAGCAGCAGAGATCGCCAGGTTCTCCCCAGCTGCCCCGGGCCTCCAGCGGCGGCTCTCCAAACCAGGCCTCCAAGCCGGGCGCCACCCTCCCCGCCCAGCCCCGCCCCCCGGTGCAAGGCCGAAGCACCTCCCAACAGGGCGAAGAGGCCAGGAAGCCAGCACCACCCCACCCCCATCTCAAGTAAGTACCTCTGGATCAGGAAGGGTATAGGGTGGGGTTGTGGTGGGGGACAGGACGGGACTCAAAGGAAGACACACTGAGGCCTCACCCTGATTTGAAATGGGAGGAGGAGGCCTAGAGGATGGAACGTGGGGGGCAGGTAGGGCCCTGTAAGGTGAGAGTATAGGTTAGGCCCTCCGTGACCCTTCAGATACACACATGTATCTGTTCTCTCATGCTGCATAACAAGCCACCCCAAAACGTAGAGGCTTAAGGTAAAACCATTTTCTTGGTTCATAATGTCTCAGTTCAGCAGTGTGTGTGGAGTTTGGCTCAGCTGGGAGGTTCTTCTGCAGGTGCCTCCCAGAGAGTTGCCAGATGAAATACACGATGCCCAGTTAGATTTGAGTTTCAGATAAACCACGAATAATCTTGAGTATAAGTATGGCCTCCCATATTGCATGGGATGTATCTGTACTGAAAAAGTATGTTTTTCATCTGAAATTCAGATTTAAGCCTGTATTTTTGTTTACTAAATCTAGCAACCCTATCCCCGGGGATCACTCATGCTACAGAGTCACCGAGGCTGGACGCTCACCAGGGCCTCGTGCACACCTCTGGCACCTGCTGGTTGGCACTGGCTGCAGCTGGGCCTCCAGCGGTGGGGCCGAGCTTCCTCACATGGTAGAATTACATTCCAAAAGGGCACGAGAAGCTCAAGGCCTCTTGAGGTGCAGTCTTAGAAGCTTCAGTGCCGTTTCATTCCCTCCCCTGCTCGTGGTCAAGGCCAGTTGCATGGCCAAACCTGGACTCAGGAGGCAGCAGAATAGGCTCCTGATGGGAAGACCTACAAGTCACAGGGCAGAAGGGTGGGTCACAGGGACGGGGGAATGTGTGTCGTCATTTCTCCATCACAGTACAGTACATCCCCTCTCCTCTCAAGCCCATCTCCTGGTTGAAGTCAGAAAGAGGGACTTCAAATGTGGGGGTCTTTTGGAAAGTGCCTCACTTTAACTCCAAACACTAATATTGATTATCATAGCTTGACACTCTTATCTACTGCCTACTTAGTATGTGCCAAGCACTTTCCCCGGTTGGGTGTTTGGTTTGGTTTTGAATTCTCACAAGCTCCAGCAGGAAGCACCAGCATTTCAAAGGGAGCTGGGATCAGTAAGGGCTTCAGGGATGAGATGGGAATGGAATCCCAGAGACTCGGGCCTCCCAGTTCCCAAAGTGCTGGGAAGCACAGGGAAGCATCCTCAGCCTGAGTGGAGACAGCACTTGAAAGTTTGCCAGATGGGTTTGCACACACACAGGGAGAGCAGTGGAACTGGTGACACCTGCTGTCTGAGCAGCCTGGGCTGGTGGACAGAGTGAGCCCCAACTTCTGTGCCTAGAAACAGAGGCCACCAGTAACCAACCACCTTGCAGGTTAAGCCATGTGGGTGACTTATCCAGGATCACACAAGCCTTGGAATGTC
Organism: Lasiurus borealis; assembly: GCA_004026805.1. Classification (NCBI taxonomy): domain Eukaryota; kingdom Metazoa; phylum Chordata; class Mammalia; order Chiroptera; family Vespertilionidae; genus Lasiurus; species Lasiurus borealis. The sequence continues at coordinate 36,353 of PVJN01002919.1, read as the reverse complement.
TGGTCTCTGGTCTTAATATCCTTGTGACACTGGGATCACCCCCCTGGCTTCCAGGCAAGCCCCCCACCCAACACATTTCCCCAGGAGCCTAGGCCTGGTCGCCCCCAAACTCCCTTGCCTTTGTTTCAGCAAATCCCAGTCCCTGACTAACAGCCTCAGCACATCGGACGCTTCCCAGCGTGGAACTCCAAGCGAAGACGAGGCCAAGGCCGAAACCATCCGCAACCTGAGGAAGTCTTTTGCCAGCCTGTTCTCTGACTAACGGGGTCCGGCCTGGGAGGGGGTGCTCTACACTCTCCCTCTCCCACCTCATCTTCCCTCTCAGCCTTGGTTTCTGAGGGGAACAGAACAGAATGGAGGGCCTTGAGAATATACTTTCTAATGCCTCTGACCCAGGAACTGAGTATCTTTACGTGTCCCCTTCCCTTCTCCATGGCATTCCAGCTTTGACCGGCTGACACTGGGCCTTTGAGAGCCTCCAGGTTCCTCAAAACGGGCCTTAATGTGGCATCCATCACCTGTCTCTCCCGCCATACCTCCCCCCCCCCAGCCCCCCATGCTTGCTTCCCTGCCACAGATACCAGTGAGATGTCTGCGTGGCTAGTTTTCACTCTGTTGTTAGTGTTTTGCTTGCCTTTGGGCCAAAGCCCCTCTAGGCCTTGCCCACCTCCATCAAATGAGACACTGCAGCCTGACCTCAGCAGTACAGGAGGCAATAACCTACTGACAGTGTTTTGCAAACAAAAGGAGAATAGCCAGGCCAGAGGAACCTCTCAGCTCCTGTGCTCCTTTCACCTGGAGACCTCGCCTCGCCTGACTTGCAGGGAAGGGCCCATCACGCCTGGCCATGTCCCCGTGGGATCTTGATGAAAGAGGAGGAAACCAGGACACGTGGACCTTTCAAACCACAGCAGAGACGACAGGAGGCTGCGGGGGTGCTGCTCCCACCAGAATGGACAGCCAAGACCAGACCGCAGTTCTTTCGGGAAGTTTCTAGCTCCCGGAGGCCGCCGCCGCCCTCGGCTTCCCAAAGGAGTTAGGTTTGGGCTTCTCCAGCCACAGTTACTTGTGTACCGCCAGGAATTCTCTCCGAATTCCCACCAGGAATGTTGTTTACTCCTCAAGGACTTAGGAGGAACCAGAGAGAATCAGCTTAACATCACAGGCTCAGAAAGTTGGGGGATAGTAACCTCTAGTCGGCATTTCACCAGCTGCACAGCAAGATGCTGGCAGGTTACTCCATTCCAAAAGGGTCCCCTGGCCAAACATGTTGGGGAAACACTGTCTATATTTCTCTCTTTGCGGCTGGCCATACACCTTACACGTCAACAACTTGGAATTCCTTTGTGAAGACATTAGGTGTATCTGTGTTTGACCCAAACCTATTGGAACAAGTTGACCGCAGAGCTGGAGAACACGGCCCTGACGCCTTCCCAGGGCTCCGTCCCGTAGAGCGCACAGCCTCCCAGGACCACGGAGCAGGCTGTCCCACATCACCCAGCACCTGGTGCTAGAAACACTGTAGGTGTCAGGGCCAACCTCCTGGTCCAGAACAGCCATGTGATCCCTTTCCAGTCCCCTCTGTGACTTGAAACCTGTCTTCCCCTTGCTATTCCCAGGGAAGGGACCGAGGAGGTAAAAATCAAAGTGTCTGTGGCCTAGACCTGCATTCTGAATGAAAGAGCGAGTGAAAACTTGAGGGCAGGTGTGACACTGCAAAGCCCACCATTTTAGGAACTTGAAAACAGAAAATACCTGAGGTAATCATCACGCTTATACAGAAATTAAGATTGAAAGAATTCAGACAATCTCACCCACTTCTCAGTAATAAAATACAGCTTAAAACACAGCAAAGAGACACTAGGCAAGTTTCTCAAAGTGTGGGCCATGGCTGTGTGCACAGCTAGCTTCATCTCAGACCAACAGTCAGAATTTCTGGCCATCAGACCCAAACCTCTGTCATCTCCCTGCATGCTGTGGGAGTTAGACTGGCACCCTGAGCTGAGACATCTGGGAAAGCTGCTACAGGAAGCAGTGCTGTGTGGATTCATTACAGACCCAGGTTCCACTCTTGGTGAGCAAAATTAGTGGCTCCATAAACAGTGACTCTGTGGCTTAATTTTCCATTTTCCTTCATTCTGACCCTCAACATTCAAACTGCATCTCCCAGGTAGTCCAGGTAGAGTAGCACAAACTCCTTTGCCAGGCCAGGCTTCTGACTGACAGCCATGCACAGATGATCCATGACACGACACTCGTTTCTAACCAATACCTGTTTCCCGCTGGTCTGTGTATGAAAGTCCAGACCAACAAGGGCCTTGTGGAGTCCAGAGATTCCCCCAAATGGACTGTTTTCTCACTTCTAACTTCAATAACTGACATTTTTTAAATGGGGAAGGACGAAAAGCAGGAGTGAGGGGAGTCACTGGGGCAATTCTAAAAAGTTGTTTGGCTGGCTTTGTTTCACCATTTTGATCCAAAGGCTGGCATTCCCCCTCCAGGCCAACTTGGTGAGGCTGAAACATGCCAGATGCATGTGTTGTGGTAAAGTGTAGCATAAGGAACAGGTATTTAAACACAGCCTCAACATACCGCTCCACCAGCCAGACAAAATTCCTTCTTCCAGGTTGTCCTCGCAGTGTGCGAAACAGTCCTGTTTAATTAAATGTCAAGTCAGCTTTCCACAGACATAGACTATACATCATTTCTCCTCTGTTCTGTTAAGTCCCTGTGTTCTCTGTCTTACAACATTCATTCCCAACCTTCAGTTCCTGCTCAGGGGCACTTAGTTCTACCTCTCCAACATTTCAGGGGTGACAGGCCTTCACACACGGTAACAAATACAATAGCAAACCCCAAAAGCCCAAACATCAACCACCTGCTGGCAGTTCTCCCTTAAATTTGCTATGAAAAGTGTGCAAAGAGAAAGCAAGCTAGTGCAGGTGCCTCGTGAACGACTAGGTGAATAACACACAGAGAGCTGCCCGACACACAGTAAGTGGTCAGACAGGTTCAGGTTGGAACTAATAAAATGTAAACAGAATGTTAGGACTGAAGTAAGTCTTTTAGTTCTAAGTGTATCAATGTGAGGAAGCCATTTGCCCAGGAACAGAATTGAACCAACAGAGAGAACAGTAAACTGAGATAAGCTGAAGAAAATCTGGCAGTTTTTCACCCTCAGGAAGAGGTTGCAGACTCAGTCTGAAAAGGAATGGGAGCAAGCAGGCTCAGGGGCCACAAGACCACCCCCTGGTGAGCCCAGCCCAAAGAGGCGAGTTCTTGCAGAGGGTGGAGAGGACAGTGAGGAGGGATGAGGTGCCATTGTCAGCATCAGAAGAGGCTGGAGCAAGCAGAGCAGGACACCGAAGTCTGCACAGAGAAGACCCAGGACCTGGACGTCCATCCTGACCACGCCTGCGCAGAGGCCTGCCACAGAGCCCTCTGCAGCCTCCCGCTTTCGAGCCCTGTCCCTCCCTGCGCTGGAGCCTCAGAGCCCCCAAGCAGGCAGTAGCTAGCTCTGTTTTAGCTTAAGCTGGTTAGCTCAGCATCGCAGATACTGCCAGGATTCCTAATGGAGGAAGAGCCCGCGGCCTAGGAGCACGTCCACATGGTCTAAGTGTTTAATCCTGGCGCGCAGGCTGGCTGGTGACTAACTGTCCTAGCAGGTGTCAAAGCTATCTTTGACTCCTAAGCAGCCACTGATTAAGTTCAGGGTTTGATTAATATTCAGGTTCTCAGAGAAGGCAGTACTGGTGGGTTCGGTCAGAGACAAAGTGGAAAGTTAGGCAAAAAGCAAGTCAAATCAGTTCATTAATCCAACACAATGCACACAGGCACAGGAGCTCCGTTTCCAGCAAACACGCAGCCAAGTTGGCGACACCTCGACACTAGTCCTGTGCCCAGGGCTCTCGGGCAGCAGGCCAAGGAGAGGGACGTGGCTGGAAACAGTGAGGCATTCCTTAAGGGAAACCAATCTCCAACCAAATACCCCTCCTTTAATGTGCCCATCCTTCACAATCTTAAATGCCCTTCAGTTTTACTCTGATCAGTCCTCCCGTTTTTAATTTCCATTTCCACTCTCATTTTCTTATGTATCTACTCTTCATGGTCTTTCATCAAGTCTGGGGAAGAAAGTTAATATTGTCTTGCCTCTCAATATTTCGCTATGGAATGGCAGAAATGTAAGTGCCAGGACCTATTGGGGAATCCCAGGAGACATTAAGATGAAATCTCTATTTCAGGTGACTTACCTAGTACTTCCCAATAATCGCATCCACTCCACATCTTCTCAGCTGGAGACTGTGAAGGAGCATGAACCATGCTTACAGCCCAGCAGAGAGGTGGGACCTGCCGAGGCTCTGGTGGAGGAGCTACTGCCCAGGGCAGGAGGAAGGCAAACCTGGACACGGGGCCCTGAGTATAGGGAGCAAAGGGAAGTGTCCAGCTCTGAGAGTAAGAATTAAAGGTATTAGGCTAAGTGGTGACCTCAGCAATTAGAGGCAAGAGTAAGAGGGCAGGACTCAACTGTTTTCCTTAAGAAATTACAAAATGTCAAGCCGGAAAGAGAGGATACATCATCCCATGATCGCTTTCCAGTCATGCCAAACCGTATCTTTCCTGTGCGAACAAAGAAGGGGGTGGGAGAGAGCAAGCTTCTGTTAAAAATAAAGGGGAAAATAAGGGGGTCACATAAAGTCGTAAGACTACAAGCCAGTGCTACAGAACAGCATCTTCCTAAAACGTGTAACCGCAGTGCTCTAAACTGTCTTGTTTCCATTACAATATATCAAAGTGATGTCAGAAAACCAGGGACTGGGCTACCGCCAAACCATGACTTCCTTCTCATTACACACCAGCAATATATAAAGCTCAACAGCCCAGGCTAATGAAAAGAACATAGATTTTACAAGCTTCTAACTGTAAGTTTAGCTATTCAAGAGGAAAAGCTTTGAGAGCTGTTTTAAGAATAAACTATGGAGAGAGGACGGCAAATTTAGACACATGGCACACTGCCCATCCCTAAACGGAGCGAGGCTGTAACTCGGGCCAGCGAGGCCGGGGCGAGGCTGGAAGCAGCACCATCTCTGTGGGACCTCTGCACTGGCACAGGCCTCTCCGGGACCATTCACTCTGCATTTGGAGAACTCATTGTTTTATAGTATCTGGTGCTTCACTACGTCCTCCTACACCTGCTACACACACACACACACACACACACACACACCACGTGCAACCTAACATCACAAGGGCACAGAGAGAACTAGGGTATATTTGGACCCATCAATGCTTCAAGGTGACTCTTTTAACCCAGATCCAATTAAAGCCATATGGCATCCAGTGGACACTTGTTTTTAAGAAGCTGTCCTAGAGCTACCATTGCCCGATACCATGGAAATGTCAACAGCCCCAGTCTTTTGCCTACACATTAGCTACTAACAGTGACGTGGCTCTGGATAATTGCATTAGTGACTGAATGTTCTTCACTGTGATGAAAAAACAAAACACTATTAGGTGTAGCAAAACATAAACATAAAAATATTTTCACATGTATATAGGACTCAAAATATTCTTGCAGCACATAACATTTCAAACCATTTCCTTGTACGCAAAACAGATTTTTAAAATCAGGAAGACAGTGGCAATATTCCAAAATACTTTCTGCAGATACTAATAAATGTTTAGTTCCTGTGTTGTGGTTCAGATTTTGTCACTATAGCATGTTTCCCAGTTGTTTGTATGATAAGACATTTGTTTGGCCTTTTTCTTGTAGGAAAAAATAAACCTTGAATTTTGTGTATTTTAACTCTTAAAAAAAATAAATGTTCTTCAAATAAGAGTCTGTCTTTGAAAGATAAGTACCTGACCAGCATTCAAAGCAGTAACACTTTTTGTTAAAAGGTCATCCTAATAAAGAGGGAGTATGCTAATTGACTGCCACGCCCTCAAAGATGGCAGTGCCCAGTCCCCTCAGTCCTGCCAGGGCAGCAGGTGTGTGGCACAACCGGGCCCACCCCACGTGCCTGTGTCTGGAGTCCCCGTCTCCTCAGCCCCCCAACCGCCTAGGGCCGGCCTGAAACACAGGAAGCCCTGAATGGTGGCTGCCCAGCCGCCCAGGGCCACCTGAGGCTCAGGTAACCAGGGCTGGCCGAGACTTGCGCTGCCAGCAGTGGCAGCAGCAGAGGTGCGATGGGACATCGCCTTTCCGACAGCCAGGTTGCCTCCCACGTCCACGCCTGAGGGTTCCCAGACTGTGAGAGGGGTCAGGCTGGGCTAAGGGACCCCCCTCCAATGCATGAGTTTTCATGCGCTGGGCCTCTAGTCTAGTTAGGTTACTAATTAGGCAGAAAGAGTTCAAAACACAAGGGGGAAAAATCATAATTCCACTCCAGAAGAAGCTCTGAACAAAACAAGAGTCCCTATAAGCCAATGGCCACCTACAGTGCTGCTGCCGAGCCTAGAAGTCCACCCCACACTCCGAGGAAGAGCTGCAGGGCCAGGAGGAGGTGGATTGAGCTGGTTCACTTCAACCAAACTAGCTCTGTTTTAGTCATTTTATAAATCAGCTTCTGCAAACGATTTCATTCTAAAAAAAGGGACCATTAAATGATGTTTAAATCCCCTGCAACCATCTGATGACACTGAATAGGTTCTCTGATCTCTCTTAAATGTCCAAGTAATGTGGTAAAGCTGTCCTGAATATTACATATCTTTCTGTAATAAAAGTTGAGACTGCCATGTTATTTTATACTTAATTTTTAAAAATCTGGTACAGAACATTATCAGTGAACAGCCTTCATTCTAGAGGGGAGTTCGGAGGGAAGTCAGTAGCCAACTATTCCCAAGGCCCACCTTGGCATGAAGTAACCTCTGGGCCACACCACCCCTGGAGCGTTAAATACATCTACTCCTCACCGCCACAGTCGGAAAACATTAGAGGTCAGCAACCCGACAAGATGACAGCTGTAGTTTTAAGAAGTAACACCAAACAAGCTCCAGAGTGGGGCTTCAAGCCAATCACATGAACGGCAGCCGGCTATCAGTTGGCCGACCCCTGCTGGGTCTGAAGGGAAATCTGTCATTGGGGCCACCTCGCCCTGGCAGGATGGGGTTCGGTCCTGGAAGTGGGCCAATGGGATCAAAACGTGGTCTGAGGGGAGGGAACTGGCCGGGTGCTGCCCCCGGCCCAGGGATGAGTGAATTGATTGGGTTCCCAACATAGGGCAGTGTTAGTCTCTCGTCATATTCACCACCAATGATTCCCGGAGGCAGGAGCGAGCTGGGAGGGAAAGGCCTGGGGTGGAAGGGGTTGGGGTAGAACGGGTTGGGGTGGGGTGTCGACGGCGGCAGGAACATCATATGCCGAATTCTCTGGGCTTCTTTTCTTTGTTTGTGCTTCTTCTTGTACAACTGCAGGAAAACGAGAACAGGATCTGGTAAGTGGTTGGGATGTCTCCAGAAAGTTCCAACTTGCTTTCACTGTATAGCTCTGTCCTTTCCTTTTCCCACACTATCGAGGCAGACCAAGACACCAGTGCACAGAAACGAACTTTCACCATTTCTGAGTAAGGTAGTGGCTCTGACTACAATACCCATGAGCTCTAATCTTGAACCACACTGCCACCGAGCAATTGTACCAACCTGGAACAACAACAAATCCAAAGGAGGGGTAACCGAGTGGCATGTACTTTCAAGACTGCAACCCGGGGTGCTCAAGCTAACATGCAATTTTAAGTCAGCCTTTTTGAAAGTAGCAAAGTTAAATATTTGTTGAAAATATCAAGCCATAAAATATAAAGTTGTCGGGGGGTAAGGGGACACTTCCTAAATTCTATTTTTCACTTAAGTTGTGCCCCTAATAGATCTCAATTTAAACAAGATCATAAAATAGATGACCATTTTAGATGGCACACAGTTTGTACATATTGGAATACTTTCATTGAATTTATTCTTCTCTAGTCCTTCCTCCCAAGTTTTTCTCAGTTCTATCAACGTCTTTGATAGTAAGCAACAGCAAAAAAAATAACATCACTTTTTCTTTTCTTAATGTATTATTCTAACTAGCCAAACAGCTAAACACTATTCCAGCACAAAAGCAGCTTACTTAAAATACCTTCTTTGTAACCAAAGAAGGGAGACAGCTTTATTAAGTAAAAGTGAAAAATAATCATTGTGTTAAGATTTACTTCCTGTGTAATTACAAGAAAACAGAGACTAAGTAAAAGTTGAAAACATTTCCATTTACTGAAAATTAGCAATAAACTTAATGATACATCATAAAAACAGATACATTGTAAAAAAGTGAAAATTGCCCACAATGTACTAATCCACTAGTTATTTCTGTGTTGTGAACTTAGCCCTTGATATTTACAAACACTTACTTCTTTCCAATCTGTGTCTCGAACTCTAACTGTACCATCTACAAAGGAAAAACAAAAAGTTCCGGGTTTAAAATGCTTCATTCATCCAGCATGAAACAGCAAGTTTGCTTCTATCCTAAGGAAATGGAAGCGTCCTCATTAAGCAGAAAAAGGAACGTGAATCATTGGTTTAACACACACAATACCATTTATACTTTCTGGAACCTAACTCAGATCCTCTGGAGGGCTGAGGTCAGCCTGCACTGTTCTGTGCTACATGGCTCATTGCAGTGACTCCCTCAGAGATGCAGAAGGCTACACGGCTGTCTGCTCCTGTGCTAACTGTCCCACACTACACCGTCTCCCCCTAATTCCAACTAGTGCGTCAGCTGCTTCTGACCCCAAGTCTCATGTCACACTAAACCACGTGACAATCTCTGAGTGTCTGTATTACAGTCATTACTGGCGGTCAAGCTGATAAGGTTTTCTTCCATAACTGGGTTAGGTCTTCTCCCAAACATGTTCTGAATGATTCGGTTCTCAGAAATAAGACAACTAAGTAATTTTCAATGTACTTACTTAAAATCTGTGAAATGAGGAAAATGAAGAGTTTGGATAAAAAACAGTGATGTTTTCTCTAGAAGTTATTACATTGGCATGGAAGAAAAAGTTATAAAAGCTCCAGCCCTATAACATTATATTTACAGGGAAATTCATGAAAAAAATATGAATACTCAGCTTACAAATGAGCTTGAGGACCACAATCTGGAAATGAGGTAGACTGGTTGTATTTTAAACCTGAATTCAAATATACAAGTAAAAAGTATATGTTCCTTTCATGGGTATTTTTATCATAGCCTGCTTTTCTTTGGTTGGATCTTCCATATATGTTGCCATTTTGTCTTTTCATTTTGACTATAATTTTTTAAATTTCTGTGAGGACATTTCCTGTCTGTTGGGACAAATAACATTTTAAACTTTGGATTCAGGAACAGAAATAAAGAATGAAGTCAGGAATCAAGAAGGAAGAAAAGGAAAAACAATATCATTTGCACTTTCTACATTTTGAAGTTTTAAAAGAAAAAAACTTTTTGATAATCCAAATGACTCTACATGATGCTTTTAATTAAAAAAAAAAAAAGAGGCAGAGGAAGCTACCCATACATATTTACTAGAGTGGTACATTATCATTTAGAGCACCATCATTCAAACTTTTTTATTTTACACTGAAATGTGTCAAGATTTTTTTACATTTATATATCTATATAACTAAAATACATATGTTTACTCCTATTTTATAAAGTGCTGCTGACTTTTTTTTTTTTTTGTAAAATGACCCCTTAAATTGATTTTGTGACCCACCCAGAGTCAAACCACAGTTTAAGAAAACACTGGTACGTAGGAAAATGGTGGTGACCGAAAAGAAGTTCCACATTCAGGCTTCCAGCCTTCTAGCTGGAAAGCCTGTGACATTTTGGAGACTTCTCCCCAGCCTCAAGTTCCACTGTCATCACTGCTGCAATGATGACCAGGTCACCATAAACGTGACAATGCAGAGATACAGCTTCCCCAGCAACTCATACTCTGGTCACAACCACGAAGTAGTTAGAAATGCAGTGGGTTTCTAAGTCAGACCCTGAGGATGGTAAATAGAGAATGAATCTGTCTCTCTTCCATTTTTCTATCCTGACAGTCTACTTAGTCTAAATGGCTATTTGAGGAGAGTTTTCAGGAGATAGGCAAAGGTTTATGAAGCTTAGAATCAGGCTATATAATTATTTGCTACCCTAAAAAAGAAAATCTATAATTAAAAACTTCTGGAAAGCTGAATGATAAAGAACTAAGACCTCAGTAAGAAAGAGCCCCTTTCTTGTTCACATGTCATCATGGAAATTACCTCGAAAGTCCCGCAGATATAAACACCTCCACAGAAGTTGGTCATTTGACGCGATAAAGAGGTCACGACAAACTGCAGACAAAGACAGGACAGAACGAACGTCCAAAAGTCGGAAGATCCGCAGTTTCAGCTCCAACGGAAGGACTACCAACCCAAACACATCTGGTAGGTTCAGTGCTAAACGGAGAAAAAGAACACGTGTCCCTGAGTAAAGCGCGTCCAGCTTTCCCTACTTTCAACAAAAGCTGGCAACGCGTTCCTTTATAGCAGCGATTCTCAACCTGTGGGTCTCGACCCCTTTGGGGATCGAACAACCCTTTCACAGGGGTAGCCTAAGATCATCGGAAAATGCAGATATTTACATCACGATGCATAACAGTAGCAAAATTTCATGGTTGGGGGTCACCACCACATGAGGAACTGTATGCAAGGGTCTTGGCCTTAGGAAGGTTGAGAACCACAGCTTTATAGAGGTAACCAACTGGGTGGTAACCTCAATTATCTGAGCACATATACCTACAACAAATTTTAATCCCAGGTTAACTAGATTACAACTACTAACTTAAAGCCCCTTCCTTGTTCCCCGCTTTTAGTGGAAAGACAAAAACTGTTTAAAACTGGTAGAAAAAATAATTCTGATAATTTGTAGATACTAGTCAATGGCCTCTTTAATTCTCTACTCACCACAGAAAATGGTTAATTCATTGGCTCCCAATGCTGCCACTTATTAGCTGTGTGCCTTTGGACAAGTTACTTAAACTTTGCCTAACTCAATTTCCTCACCTGTAAAATGGGTTAGGAACATTATCTACCTCACTAAGTTGGGAATTAAATGCATTAATACATATAGAGTGCTTAGAACAATATCTGGCACACAATAAGCACTCCGGTGTTAAGAATTACTATTAGGCAGGCTTTAAAAAGGGAGGTAGAGCCCAGACGGTGTGGCTCAGTGGTTGAGTGTCGACCTATGAACCTTTTGGGGTACAGGACAATGCTCCAATCAACTGAGCCACGCTGGCCAGGGCAAGTCACTGAGATTTTTAAGTATTTTTTACTACAACACAAATAAGAGAAAGCTGACTACACAAGAATCTCAAGTAATATAAACCTCACTGAATTATTCAGTTTTACCAACTATAAAAAGAAAATAAAAAGCTACTTCAAAGTTGTTAACATTAAGTAAAAACACATGTGAAATATCCAAAGTATCTAGCATAGAGCCCCAATAAATATTGTTTAAAAAAAAAAACTTAGATGCAATTTACAGGCTATACATTATTTAGTTATGTGTTATTGAACGTATTATGGGCCAGACCTTGTGCTAGACCCTGAGAACACAAAAGTGAATAAGACATATTCCCTGCTTTCAGGTATTCACAACCTTAGGTGGAAAGAAATTATATCAATAATTATTATACACTGAATGAAGAGCTACAATAAAGATATATATAAAATGCTGTGAAACTACAAAGTGAATGAATAACATTTAAGGAATTAACATTTAAGCTTAATCTTAAAGTCAGAGGAGAATTTCACTAGGAGAAAATAAGAGTCGTGAGCACAGTACTTTAAATATACTATTCTTTCTAGCCATTTGACCTGTGATCATTTATCATCTCTCACCTTGTCGGGTAAAAGCCAGAAGAGGATACACCAGCTGGTCTTTGAAGAGGCGAGAGAGTTTCTGAAGATCTTTGTAGATGTTGGCCACATTTTCCCCTAGAATATTTAAAATAAAAAATCAGAATAGAAAATCAAGTGGAAAACTTGAAATGGTATTCTCTACTTCAGCCAAACCAAATCAAAGAGATAAATAAATTTTCACAAATTATTCTGACATAGATATAAACCAAAATCTCCAGCAAACTAGGAAGTATATAGTGTGTAACTCTGAAAACTAAAAATCCCATAATACCAAATTAATTGAGCTGTACCCAATCTATACAGTTCCTAGGCTATTATTGGTAGGGAACACTATATATATATATATATATATATTGAACTAGAGGCCTGACACGTGAAATTCATGCAAGAATAGGCCTTCCTTCCCCCGCGGCTGGCACCGGCTTCTCTCGGGCACCCAGGACTAGGGCTTCCCTCGCCCTGGAAGGACATCAGGTCTAATTAGCATATTATACTTTTATTATTATAAATATCTACCAATATAGATATCTAAGTACTGGGGATGCAGTGGGGAACGGCTCTTGTGGAGCTAGATTTAGTAGAATAAAAGTGTTTATAGCATGACTATCTACCAACTGTGTCAAGCAGTTTTCAAGCCTTCTTTAGAATCAGCAATTCTCCCTAAGTAAGAGATAAATACTATTATTTCCACTTTAAAGACAGGACAAGATATAGAGAGCCCATCCAAGGTCTGAGAGTAAGTGGTAGAACAGGGCATGAGGCTAAGTAGGGCTCCAAAGCACTCACGTTAGCCACTAAACTGCTACCAAAGTGTGGTCCATGGATCACCTAATTGACATCACCTGGGAAATGTTTCTACCTCTTGAATCTCAAGACCCACCACCGACCTACTTAATCAGAACCTGTATTTTAATAAAATCCCCAGGTGACTTACATGCACATTACAGCATGTACACTGTCAAACTGTGCCTAGATGGTCCCACTTCAGTTTTGCTATATATTTACCAAGTGTATATATAACCTTGAACCTTCTGATCTGTACCTGTTTACTCACCTGTTTAAAGAAGACATCACCACTGCACCAGATAAGTGTGGTTAAAATGTAAAGCTACACACACACTGCCTAGTATTTCTCAGTAGATAATCAATTTATGTTTGCTCCCTCCCCAGCCCATATGTATACAACTCACTATCCTATATAATAAAAGTGTAGTATGCAAATTGTCCCCTCGATCAAGAGTTCCTCTGAGAGTTCACCAAAGGAGTAGGGGGTGGGCTAGACAGGGAGGCAGCTGGCAACAGCTAAGGACCCTACCAGTACCCAAATTTCATGCACTAAGCCTCTAATCTATAATAAAACATACATTGTAACTTGATAATGAGTAAGAAAATATGCAGCTAAACTATACATCTTTGTTGCATGAATTACAATCTTGAGTTTAAATCAAATTTCAAGGTATTTTAAAAATAAATTTGGTTTAATGTGAAAACTGATTTTTTATACAAAAATTTCCTTCAGTGATCTATAATAAAAATAACTGGAGATTTATAATAAAAGGATAAATAACAGTACCTAGTATATATGGGTACTATAAGCCACAGTAAACATTTATTTAAGTGACTTGTCAAATGAACAGCATATTCCTAACATAAAAAAATGCTACATTAAAAATATTCAATTAATATACTCCATAAACTTGTAATAAAACTATATTAACTTTTTCCCTCCCTTTCATTTCCTTTTCTCCTTTCTTTTCATTTCCTTTTTAACAAAAAGCAAATAAAGAACATGAATCTGGGCTACATTCCTATAAAAGTTGTTTTTTTAAAAAGGCATAGGAGTCAAATCTATTCCAATCCTAAATTCCACCATTTATTAGCTCTGTGACCTTGAAGTAATTTAACCTCCTCCTGATCTATAAAATGGGCATAATAACCTCTACTGCTATAGAGTGTGCAGCATTTCTACTCCCCAAAGCATAGAAATGAATATACAGTGTTGTAGCCAAGGAATTTCTGGTCCTAATGGTAAGATCATCTTTAGAGATTTAATGAGTCTAGTTTATACATTTGCAAAGGGGCAATATTGCCCCCAACAGGGCAAAAATCGGTTCTTTGGAGGCAAAAAAAAAAAAATCATCCTAGTTATTACATTGGTTGTGCCCCTCCCAAGGGTCATGGTATACAAATACAGATGTCTACGGTATTAAATTTTCATGGGGGAGAATGACAAAGGGGGAAAATGTGTAAATGGCTCATTCAGGGTTTGATAAAGGAAAAAAGGTTAGTAAACACTGGTCTTCTGTGACATTAAATGTTCAGAGACCATTATAAATATGTACGGTTGACCCTTGAACAACACAGGTTTTAACTGCACATGTCTGCTGATTCACAGATTTTTTAAAATAAATATACAATCAGACCTCCATATCCCTAGTTTTGCATCCTCAGATTCAACCAACAGCAGATAGAAAAGTGTTTTCCATCTGCAGTTGGGAATCTGTGGCTGCAGAGGGCCAACTTATGCATTGCTCTACATCATTTTATAAAAGGGACTTGAGCACCCATGGGTTTTGGTATCTTCAGGGAGTCTTGGAGCTAATCCCCCTTGGATACCAAAGTTCAACTATAAAGTTTGAAGGGAGTCCAAAGTTATATGTGGAATTTTGACTACATGGGGGATCAGCACCCTAACTCCAGTTTTCCAAAAGTCAACTGTATTCCAATGTCTGCTTTCTCTATCAGTTTTAGTTCATATATGTCATTCATCAAGGCCTGATCTCCCCTGGGAACTAACAAGACTAAGTTAGGCCTCCAGAGCAAAGATCTAGATCTACATGGTCTTCCCTTAAAAGACAGTTTTAAATGTCATCTCTCCCGATACCACACTACTCTCCATCCGGCTTTCAAACCCTCAAGTTTACTATGAGGATGAAATGGAAAAACATATGTTAAGCCACAACACAGTATTTAAAGATGATACTTCCCTTTACCCCATCTCTTCTCCTTCAACCACCTACCCACATCTCACCCTTTGACTTGAATTCAAAAAATAAAAAGGAAAACTTTATTTCTTTGCGTCTAGTAGTAATTTTATAGAATATAAACAAAACCATGCGTAGAATGCAAACTTCTGATAAAGGTCCAATCTACATCAAATAGCAACCAAATTTATAAAGGTTTAAGCAAATACCTTCAATAATGAAATTGCATTATATGGTTCCCACAAAACATAGATCCTCTCCATATTGACTAACCACAATGCCAGAAAAATCCACAAAGATTCAGAAATTATGAAGCATCAACAGTGTGCAAAAAATTACATGCTAGTGTCATTACATAATAGCAATGTAAACATAACCCAGCATTCCAAGATCCTAAGAGTAACAGGAAACAGAAACTCTGCACCATGGTCTTGAATTTGCTTTAATCTCATTCAGAAACTTTCAGTCTTTTGAACATTACCTTTCAGTTTTTGAAAGTGAAGCTCTCAAAACTTTATCCCAAAAATTAAATCATGGTTACATTACCTAGCTCCTCTTTGCAAATAAAAGATTCTGGCAGCAGCTGCAATCTTTTCACACTTCTAATCTCACTGTTGATTTTGAGTGTAGCTGTAAGTAAGCAAAAGAAAGATGAAAGTTCGTCACTTCATCAATTGCCTTCATTTTCCAGTATGGGACTATATTTCCTTGCCCCTGATATACAAAGGACACATTATACAAAACAAACTGCTCTATGCTTATATCCTTCCCTCACAGCACAGTCCAAAGTATAAACATGCCATAGCATGAATTAAAAATCACTCTAAAACACCCTTTAAAAAGTACAGTAAGCACCTTTATATAATACCTATATAAAAAGTATTACCAATAGCAGCTCATTAGTAACTGGAAGATATGCAACAAGGTTAACAGAAGAGAGTTAAACACAATAAAATCATTATTTCTATCAGTGTCACCAAAACTCCATTTATTTTTTATTTAACCCTTGGCAATGAGTCTTCCCTTGTTTGTTAAATGAATCCTCTCTCTAGACCCAAAAGACCAATATTCTTGACATCACCAGAGAGTTCAATTTCATTCACATACACAAAGGCATACTTCATCTCATTCTATGAAAGAGCCAGTGATGTGCTTATGCACATGTGCACCGAACAGGATGTCTACGGTGAAGGAGAGATTTAAGGATACACTGCTCCTTTCAAAGAATCAAGCCTGGAATGGCTGTCTGCCATGCAAGTCTGCAAGCAGGTGATTTGCCAAGAATGGTAAATAAAATATCGGAAACTAAGAAATCATTAGATATTTAACAGCTATTTTCTTTTAAGTATCTTAAAACTAGTAAATAGGGGTTATTATACAGATGTTGTTAAAAAGTTTCAGTAAGAAACTGAGGCAAAAATTACAACCTCATATTTACCATTTGGTAACTTCCACCTTGCAAGTTATGATTAAATGGAGGCAGAAACTGCTGATCTGGGTGGAACCCCCAACTAAAAGTTACATTGAAATTGTGATGAATTGTTGAAAAGGCATTGCTAGGTCCTCGTGCCCTCAGATAGTCATATCCAGACAAATGTGGAATGCCACCAAAGCTGTTAAAGCTGAAATTTTGAGACTTTTAAGGAACATTTCAAAGAATCCAGTAAAAAAGGAAATAGCAGAAATTATACAAAAGGGCACCTAGAACTGTCTTTCAGCAGAAAAAAATTTTTTGAAATCTTGTAGGGACCCCAATAAATGAAACAGACAAACATGTTGCTGCTCAAGATTTAAGTGGAGATAGTTCCACCGAGCCTCCTCCTGCGTCCAGCTCAGCAGAAACTAGGAGCTGGAGAACATGTTGAAAACCACTGAGCTAAGACACATCGGAGCATCTGCTGCCTCTGCTATACAAAGATGAGCTCTGCTGAAAAATGAAAAATGCAGTCATCCCAGTATTATCCTTAAAATATAAACCTCAAAAATCAAATGCAACAAAAATGAGTCTAGTCACTCAAATGGATCTCCAGAATATGTGATGACGAGGCTGTTCCAAACACCACTGGTAGTGTTTGGCATCTGAGTTAAAATGAAATTTAAAAATAGGAGGTATTGCTATCCCAGTGAAATTTTCTTAATACTGAAGACAACTAGGAAAGAAATTACTATTATGAGTGACTTCCTCAGGGGTGAGGGAGAAAACACATACTGTTCAGACTAAAGCCTCAGAACCCTGCCAAAACCGGTTTGGCTCAGTGGATAGAGCATCCTCCTGTGGACTGAAAGGTTCCAGGTTCGATTCCGGTCGGGGGCATATCCCCAGTCAGGGGTGTGCAGGAGGCAGCTGATCGATGTCTTTCTCTCATCGGTGTTTCTGTCTATACCTCTACCTTCCTCTCTGTAAAAAATCAGTATTTTTTTTAAAATCAATAAAAAATATATATTTTAAAAAAAATTATAAAGCCTCAGAACCCTAAGTGTTTGTGGGCATTTATATATTGTTCAGTGGTGCCAAAATGAATACAAAGGGACCCAGCTCAATCTCACCTCTAACCATCTCTCAGTTCAAAACCTTGTTTTAAAAGGAAAAAAAAAAGCCACTTATAGACATAAAGAAACATATATTCTTCAAAGAGTTCATCTCACTCCTATTATAACAACTTCCACTGGAGCAAAAAATAAATTATAAGGTTAAAAACAGCAAAAGAGTAGGACTGCTCAAAGAATGAAGGCTGCTAGCATAAACATTAACCCATAATTCTATTTTTTTAATAGAAATATATTTTTATTGATTTC
The DNA here is from genome assembly GCA_004026805.1 of Lasiurus borealis. Taxonomy (NCBI): domain Eukaryota; kingdom Metazoa; phylum Chordata; class Mammalia; order Chiroptera; family Vespertilionidae; genus Lasiurus; species Lasiurus borealis. The sequence continues at coordinate 18,672 of PVJN01002919.1, read as the reverse complement.
AGAGAGGAATGGAGAGGGACAGATAGAAACATCAATGATGAGAGAATCACTGATTGGCTGTATCTTACACGCCTCACAATGGAAACTGAACCCTGACCTCCTGGTTCATAGGTTGATGCTCAACCATTGAGCCACACTGGTAGGGCCAACCCATCATTCTATAACCTTTCAGACTCATGTTAGCAGTGGTATAGGGATTAAATGAAGTTGAAAAAAGACTCATAACTATATCATAATGACCAATCAATGAACTGGCTAGAAAACATTTGGAGAGAAACCTAAGTATTCATAAACTAATAACTGCAACTATGCCACCCAGTTACCATTTATGACGACCAGGTTTCCCAAAGGCACACAGGTGAGAGCCGCAAAGCCACCCTCGCAGAGAGGATGCGTGTACTGCAGCTTATACACTCCTTCCGACTTCCAGTTCTCTGGCATGGAAATAGTTTTGGTTTCAGTCCCCTGGGGAAGGAAGTTAAAGGATAACAAATAAAGAAATGTATTACTCTCAAAAGGATTAAACATCCAGGAAGTCCCTAACTTGTCTAAAAATAAGCATTCCTTACAATACCCTTAATAAAATTTGTCAAATCATTAACACTGCTATAAATAAAATTTTGATAGAAAAGTTTCGATATATTATCCTCCATCAAAATTTTTGTTAAAATAGATAAAACAACATCAGAGATGGAGTTAATTTCTCTCTTCAAAGACTCACTTCACTGCCTACCAAAGTCATTATTCAGGACCCTAACTCAAATTTATCACTTTCTTTGGGAAGCTTTTAAAAAAAAAAATACACACACACACACTCTCACTCTCTCTCTCTCTCTCTCTCTCTCTCTCTCTCTCTCTCTCTCTCTCTCTCTCTCTCGGCCCAGTGCACAAAATTCATGCACGGGGGTGTGTATCCCTCACCCAGCCTGTACCCTCTCCAATCTGGGATCCCACAAAGGATGTCCTACCGGGATCAGGCCTAAACGGGCAGTCAGACAACCCTCTCACAATCCAGGACTGCTGGCTCCCAACTGCTCACCTGCCTGCTTTCCTGATTACCTATAACCACTTCTGCCTGCTGGAATGATCACCCCCTAACCAAGCCCCTGCCAGTCTTATTGATGCCTAACTGCTTCCCTACCAGCCTGTTTGCCCCTAACTGCCCTCCCCTGCAGGCCTGGGTCCCCCCCCAACTTCCCTTGTCTGCAGGCCCAGTCACCCCCAACTTCCCACCTCTGCTGGCCTGGTCACCCCTAACTGCCCTCCCTTGCAGGCCTAGACCCTACCAAATGCTCTCTCCTGCTGGCCATCTTGTGGTGGCCATCCTATGTCCACATGGGGGCAGGATCTTTTGACCACAGGGGGGCAGTCATCTTGTGTGCTGGAGTGATAGTCAATCTGCATATCACTCTTTTATTAGATAGGACAGAGGCCTGGTGCATGGGTGGGAACCAGCTGGTTTACCCTAAAGGGTGTCCTGGATTAGGAGTGTTCCCTTGGGGCATGAGATGCCCTGAGCGAGGGGCCTGTGGTGGTTTGCAGTCCAGCCATGCCCCCCCCCCCCCCGATGAACCAAGTGGAGGCCCTGGTATCTGGGATTTATTTTCTACAATTGAAACTCTCTAGCCTGGAAACTTTCTGCTTGCACAGCCACTGAAACTTTGTTTCCTTAAGCGGAGGCCTGGGCCATTTCAGGGTGTGGGAAAAGCTTAGTTTCCTCCATCGCCAGGAGCAACCCAAGCCTCCCTCCTGCTCTCTCTGTGGCCGTAGCCATCTTGGTTAGGTTAATTTGCATACTTGCTCTGATTGGCTGGTGGGCATGGCTGGTGAGTGTGGCTGGTGGGTGTAGCAGCGGTATGGTCAATTTGCATATTACTCTTTTATTAGATAGGATTAAAAACTGATAAAACAAATGAAGGACAAAAAAGTAAAAGAGAATATCTACTGTATGTCTATCTCTGTGTTCAGCCCATTACATTTAATATTCAACAACACTTAATAAAGAAATCTAGAATACACAACATTCTAGGGATATTTACTGATACACCTCCTTTCCTAATAGGAAACATAAACCGTAATAGGATGCTTGTCTTCTCTTGTCATCTTACCTGAGGTATGTAACCCGACTCCAACATGAGAAGATGAATGCATACTATCAAAGCATCATTGGGATTGGAACAGTCAGCTGTCTGATACAGGGTCTCTAATGAATGGGGCACTTGGCCTTCCTCTGATTCACTGCAGAGCATTGGTTCTGAGGGGTAGAAGCCTGTGTCTTCATCCACATCCACAATATCAACTGACTCAGCTGCAACATTTTGACTAGGCCCTGGCTGAAAAGGATAACAAACAATGAATTCATTAAATAGACTTTTATACGTGATATTTGTATCCTAAAGTGAACTGAGATTAGTGCTCAAAGTCAAAGCACATTATTGGGTTCAGAAATGGGACACATTAAAACAAGCCCTGCTACATAAATGAGCCTGCAATCTATTCCTCCATCCTGAATTCCTTATCTCCATTAACCCGGAAATCTTCCTAGTTTTCATACTTCAAAGTTCCACTGAATCTATCTCTAAAATCTGCCCCTTCCTACTCCAACAGTACTTCACACTCATTCATCTCCAGCAACCGCCGCCCAGTATCCCAGACCCTACCTTTTTATCTTCCATACATTCTACCCACTGCTGCCAGTTTTCTGACGATTAAGACTCCAATTATGTCCTATGTCCCAACTTAAACCCTGCCAATATTTCCCCAATGTAGACAGCAGCATTTCCCTAAATTGTGCCTTGAAATGTGACCCTATATGTTCTTAGGAAAAAAGAGGTTTATAATATAAATAAGTTGGAAAATGCTACATGCTATTGCCACCTAACCTTACCCTCCACATACACAAAGTATGTTGTGGCATTACAGAGCTCTGAGAAGTCCAATGATAATGAGCACATAACCAAGAAAGGCTATCCTTCCTCAACGCTCAGCATGTTGTTAACACTTACTTACAGTACACTAGCAACCTCATGAAACAAGTTTTTCATAGAGAACAGGCTGCGAAATGCAGGCCTACAAAACAAAGTCCAAATGCCAGAACTCCTTAGCATACAAGGCCTTTTGTCACCTGATCCCTAACTTTGTATCAAGTTCACTTTCTGTCAGGCCTCCAGCAGACTCCACCTCTTCAACAGAAGTGACAGCGATTCCCTTCTGCTTTGCAAAGGCTTTATTACTCCGCTTCATCACACAGTATTGAAGTTTTCTAACCACTCATCTACATCCTATCATGACCCCAAAATTAGAAATGAACTACATGTCACCTATTTGTGTAACCCCAGTACAGTACCTAATACATAGTAGGCACTTTAGTAAATGACGGATAATATCTTACAATTCATAATGTTTTTGTTTTCAGTGTTTTCTCATTTGCAACATGCAAAAATGCTATAAAACAGGCATGACAAATGATGTCACCTTTTTATACATGCTGTAATTGTGACTCGGATTAAATAACAATAAAGATTAACAACTCATAAAACTTTGAAGTGAACAAGCTCGCCAGATTCCCAGGTCACAGCTTTGAACACAATACGCTGCTTCAGTAGGACGACACTACCTAACTTTGCTCACAAAGTTAATTTTCTAGGCATGTGCTCAACTTCTAATGCGAAGCACATGTTTCTTCTTTTTCGGTTCATATTTCCATTAAAGAAGGGGCAGAGGAAATTAAAATTACCTACTAGGAGTCCAAGGGTGAGAGAATGTCAAGGAGCATGAGGCTATTCTAAAATCCCTGATGGCTTATGGGAAACATCCAAATTCACTTGTTAAAACCTAGAGGGCAATGATAATTCACACTACCTGAAAAAGGAGGCTCTATCAGATTTCGAACAAACAGAAATTACTTATTAAAACCACTTAACACCTAACTAAATTATAAAAGTGTACAGGTTCTTTGCTTCTTATCTATCTACCAGAGACCTGATGCACAAAATTCATGCAAGGGGCTTGGGTCCTCGCAGTCTCGGCTAGCCCTCACAGCCCTGGCTTTGTCCAGAAGGTCGTTTGGAAGGTCGTTCAGGAGGGTCGTTCTGCTGTTCAGTCTAATTAGCATGTTAGCTCTTACTTATTTAGGATTATGCCTAACTTGTGGCTATTTATTACTTACTGGCAGTTGCATGGAAGAATATATGTGAAAAAAATATTAAAAAGGGTTGCCCTAAACTGATAATGACATAAGAGGAAGATATCAGAATCCCCTGGTGAGCTTATCAAAACTTACTCCCGCCCCATGAGAACCACTGGCATTCACTGAGCCATTCTGATATGATGTGAATATTTATCTTACTCTTCATGCATGGGGGAAGTGAAAAAAATGTTCAGCACCACCTCTCTGAACAGATCATTTATCATGTGTCATTTACAAATGACAAGAACAAGTGACTAAAACACAGCTTATAGCTAATATTAGGATCTGATACCCATTTTCTCATTAAAGAATCAACAGGTACTAGGTGAGTTCGATACCCGTTTTCCCATTAAAGAATCAACAGGTACTAGGTGAGTTCCCAAATACAACCTAAGAAAATTAATTTGCACTTAACTGCAAGAGTAAAATTTTCCTATTTTTATTTTCTAACACTCCATCCTACATTTAATTAGCAGACCTTACTGTTCAAGTACTTAATGAATTATTTATGAGATTTCAAGTTGTTTCCACACGAAGGTTTTACAGTTGCCCTGAACAAGTCTTAGAGCACAAAACAGCATGCTTTTGGAACTTAAATTACTAACTTGAGGTAATAATTAATTTCTCAAAATTTTCCAAAAGGAAACTAGTAACTATTACATATATTACGAAAAGTTCCATTTTACTGGACAATTTTAATAATACACAGAAGTAAAGGGAATGGGCCCTTCTACCAGAATCTTTGAAGGGGTCGATCAGCAAAAATGATTCAGAAATGTAATTTAAATATGACTGAAAATTCTTACTCATTCCCTAGATTACCTCAATGAAACAAAAACACAAACACACATAATAATTTCTAAAAAGAACAAACACACATAAATATACGGCAAGCTTTATAAAAGCTTTTTTTAACTTCCTTAATCTCTCTGGATACAATTACTAAAAATCTGAACATAGATGCTTTTCATAATTTACAAACCTGTTAAAAGTGTTTTTTAGTATCTATATATACTGAAAGACATGCTATGCATAATGAATACTTATAAATGTTTAAAGCCTACGAAAAAAAATTAAGTTGGAGAGTTAAGTACACAGACAAAATCATTAACAAGCTGACATATCTATTATTAATAAATTAAGTAATAAAAATGATCACTTGAAATTTACAAGAATTCAAAAGGCAGGATAAAAAATGATGCGCCTCCAAGGCAACAGCGGTAATAAAGATAAATTAAAGAATTATGGTTGGCAGGGCCTTAGGAGAGGTAGAGATATAGACAAGCGGGAGGGGAGAGGTAGTGAATTACAGGCTGGGGAGCAGCAAGAGCAAAGGTGCCATGCAGTCATCAGGCATTGGCATTGTGTACATGTGCACATGTGAATGTGTTGGCTGGTAGAGGGAACATAAGGCGTCTGCTCTGACAGGAGATGACCGTTCACAGGAGGAAGATCAGAAACCAGCCCTGTAAAGGATGTGGGGCAACTTCTCAGAAAGCCTTAGAAACTGGTACAGGGGGATAGACATTTCCCTCCTCTGGACCATGACAGGGTTGAACTGGAGATATGCAGTCTTTTTTCAATTCAAAAGGAGGAGCACGGGTATATCTGTGACACAGAGTAATTAAGAGCAAGGGAACAACATAACCAAAAAGCTGGAGAAAGAAAATGAACCTAGAAAATGAAGAATAGACATTGAAGAGCTGAAAGGGAAAGGAAAAACTGACAGGGCTTGTTCAGGGGTTGGGTATGAGGAGTCAAAAATCACTCCAAGGTTTTAAGTTCAGGAAACAGCAGTACCACTGACAGACAAAGAGGGCGGCTGACTTGGGAAGAAAAGAACATCAGTGCACATATTTTCAAATTTACGTTGGCATAGAGAATCTGAGGCGACAATGTTTTTTTTGAGGTGACACTTTTTAACACCCAGGTATAAATGTCCAGCAAATCATTTGGAACTAACTGGACTATATATAGTTTTAACAAGTGGAGTAGACCAGAGAAGCAAAGCTGGGAAAATGAGCTTAACCAGTTAACTGCCACAATATTTTGAATTTAATGAAACAAGGTCTGCCGCTTGCATCTATAGACACTATGGTGTACAAATGGTTAAAGGCAGCAATAGAAGCCAAGGGATAATTTATCTGATGGGGTGAATGAATATCTGAACAAAATAAATAGGTAAAACCTGGCTCTTCAGAATGCCCAATACTGATCCAGGCATTTAGCAGTTACAAAAAATTTTTCTATAAGAATATAATCTGCAACCTACTGATGATAATGATCCTGATGGCACAGAATTCAATCAAGTATGATCTGTCTGAATATTAATACTCACCATACTGCCATCATTCCAGACATCGGACTGGGCTGCCTCTCCTTGGAATGACTCACTCCGCTGTTCGTCTTGTTTGCTGGCCTGACTGGAGGGGGTGGCCAAAGAGGGTTGGTCATTATTCTGGAGTGAGGAATGCTCTGAATCTGTGGATGAAGGTAAGTTAGGTGCTGGAATGGCATCTTCAAGAACCAAACATATCAAGTCCCCAGAAACAATCCCATATGAAGCCAAGGTCTCTTCATCTCCAGTGAGGGCATCCTTGTTGTTCAATGTAATTGCAAACCGGGTATCAGAACTGCCAAGAAAGATGGATAAGGATGGTAAGAGCTACCTACCTATTACCATTATTTTCAACAATATATTTGGAACATATATAAGGTACATGGTATGACTCTAGACCAGTGGTTTTCAACCTTTCTAATACCGCGACCCTTTAATACAGTTCCTCATGTTGTGGTGACCCCCAACATAAAATTATTTTCGTTGCTACCTCAAAACTGTAACTTTGCTATTGTTAATGAATCCTACTGTAAATATCTGTGTTTTCTGATATCTTAGGTGGTTGAGAACCTGCTAGCAGTTCTCAACCTGTGAGTTGCAACCCACAGGTTGAGAACTGCCGCTCTAGACGAACTAAACAATGAAAGCAAACCAAAAATAAGAAGGAAGCCAAAGTTTGGAAAAACAACCAAATTATTCATTCTTATCAGCAAATGCCTAGGTTATAGATTTCTAATGGCAAAAATTCTAGCCTGTGGGATAGGATACAGTAATTCTCTATCATTAATCCATGTTTTCATCAATTCTAAGACACATGCTTTTTTATATTTTGATCTTTGAAATAAAGATGCTTCTTAAAATCTATTACGTATCACAGCTTAACAGACAGCATTTTTCTCTTTAGAGTTCATAAAACAAATGTCTTAAGACTGACAGCAACTGAGATTCAATGAAATATAGTCTTTTTAAAATGTAAATTACATCATCGCATTCCTCTGCTGAAAATCCAATGGTTTCTACTGAACTTGGAACAGAGTCCTTAACATGGCCGCCAAGCCCAAGAGTTGACCCCAACCTGGTTCTCTACCTCACCCACCTGGTGCCATCCTTCCTCTCCCTATTCACGTGAGCTTTGTATCTGTCCTCAAAACAAACCAACTTCATTGCAGCCTTTGCTCTTCCAGCTCTTCAACTGACTCCCATCACTCAGGTCTCAACTCAAGTTCCCTCTTCAGAGATGCCTTCCACCAGTCTCCATCACTTTATTTCATTCTCATGTTTACTTTTACTGTAACTCCACTATGTGAAAATATACTACTTATTTATATGTTGTCTCTCTCATCTCCTGTCAGATGTTAAGTTTCATAAGATCAGGTATCTTGTGTATCTAGTTCAGAACTGTACCTCCAGCACTTCGCAAATAAAAGTATTGGATGAGACTGAAATCGGCTACCTATTCAATGCCCTTACAGGACAGTTAGCTTATGTTGGTTCCAACATACTAGACCCATGTCCTAAATGAGTATTCGTAATCACAAAAAGTTGGATGAGTGTATGTAGATGATTAAATACAAATTCATTCCTCCTGCTGATAAGTACAAGCTCTCTTCTGATGACCAGCTCTCATGTCTTTTACAGGGAAGACAGCACAAATCTAAAAACTCACTGGTAAATAAGCTAACAGCTCAAATTATCTTGAAGCAATTAATTCTCCCTGCCTGAAAGAATAACCATAATTTCACCATGTAGTGGAAAGCAATAATTAACAATTGCAGAACATTTTATAAGACATCTGCACACAGCAATGCTGACTTCATTAACTTCTTGAAATCAAAGGATGAAGTCCTTTGAAAAATCATGCTGTTTATTCTTCCTCACAATGCTGCATTTTCAAAAGTGCTTGAAATAATTCATTGTTTTTCCTTTCACATGTAAATACGTTTTTTCTTACCAATCAGATGTCTTTGGCTGAGAAATTACTGAAGTTTTAGAAACTACTCCTGACGACCTTTTAAGCTCATATGAATATCTAAACAAAACAAATAGGTAAAACCTGGGTTCTTCAGAATGCCCAATACTGACCCAGGCATTTAGCAGTTTCAAAAGCATTTTTCTATAAGATAATCTGAAATCTACTGATGATGGGAGTCAGTTCAAGAGCTGGAAGAGCCTTCCTAGAAACTTCAGGCCTTTTAAAAAAATATTTTATGGCAACTCCAGATCCACTTATTCAGCAAAGACATTAAAAAAAATAATAATGTCATATGGACACATTTTAAAACTGCCTATTATAAAATTAACATAAATCCAGAAGCTACAGTTCTTCCAGTTAACCAGCCGCTACGATGAAAACAAACCTGAAAGAGAAACTAACTTGGGCTCTTAGGCAAACAAGGAGTCACACTGTGTTGCATATCCGTTTAAGACTGCCCCTCCTAATTAAAAATACATAATAATAATACACACACACACACATGAAAATACCTTAAAGAGATTAATTTTGAAAATTTGTGGTGGGGCAATGAAGTCAGCATGCAAAACTCTTAGGTTTAACACCAAGAAATTACAAATAGGCATGTCACTCAATATGTTTAAAGGGGGTTATGTCAATACCTCATTTTGTATTTGTGTCTTAATTTGGAAAAAAAAAATCAGGCTTACTTTTAACCTGAAAAAATGGAAGGATGAGCAGTTCATAATATGGCCTCCTTTTTCTGAATGCCCCCAAAAATAAAATGGGAGTCTGTAAAAGTCTTGTAAAAGGAGCCACTTAATTAACAGAAAGCTTTTCTTTTAAAGAATTCCTCTAAAAAGCCCCAGCGAACATTTTTTTTTTTTTTTTTTGCTTAGCACAAAATTCCAAAATTTGAAGAGGCTCACCCTGATACCCCTCTGTCCCCAGATTACTGTCCCCAAAAGACACCCTCGGTAGAAACAAAGCAGCCTCCTCCGCAGCCCCATAAACTAGACTTCGATCCTTTCCTTCTCAGCATCTCTGCCCCCCACGGCGAGCCTCCCGAGTCATCATCCTAAAGCCAACGTGTGCCTTAAGTTTTAGCAAAAAAAGCAACATCTCGCCCCAGAAAATAGAACATTATTGAAACACTCGGGCGCGCTCGCTGGACTTTGCAAAACTGTGCAGCGGGCCCTGGCCGGGTAGGTGGCTCAGTTGGTGAGCGCGCCCTCCCCCAAGGCCGAGGTCGCAGGTTCGATCCCGGGGTCAGGACGCAAACCAGCATCAACGAGTGAAGGCGCAAACACGAGAAACAACAAACCCATGTTTTCCTGTCTCTAAAATCAATTTTAAAAAAATTGGCAGTCAACGCGCCATGAAGCTTTTTTTAAGATTCTTGCAGCCTCCCTGCCAGCGGAACAAGGTGCAGGTGGCCTCGGAGGCGGGGCCGACCGCTAACTCCTTCTAGCACTTTCCAAACTTTTTCTCCGAAACTCCCCGGCCGCTGGAGACGGTGAAGCTACATCCCTGATAAATTTTAACCCAAACCGAACCCGTCCTGTCCAACTTGGCGCTGCAAAGAGCGGGGAGGACTCTGCGCGCCGGCCGGCCTCTCCCCGGGAGCGCGGACCGGAAAAACGGAGGCGACAGCTCACCCGGGACGGGGACGGAGCCGCCTGGACGCCCCGCCATGTCCTCCGCGAGCCGGGACCCAACGCCCGCTCCCCGCCCGGCCTGCGCGCCACACGGCCCGGCGCCGCCCGCCTCACGGGGCCCACAGCCGGGCCCACAGCCGGGCCCGCGCCGCCGCCGAGGCCACGCCCCCCGCCGCCCCGCCCGCGCCCGCCGCGCCGCGTACCTGTACCCCCAGGTGGGCAGCAGGGCCCGGCTCAGGTGCGCCCGCAGCTGCCCCAGCGTCGGCTCCTCCTCCGGCATCTCCAGGGGCCAGGTCCGCTTCTGAAGCCGCACCCGCAGCTTCATGGCGGCGGCGGCGGGGCCCGCGGACCAGGCTGTACCCACCGGCGGAAACGGTGGCGACGACGGCGGCGCGGCCTGACAGCTTCTGCCTCAAGCGGCCGCGGCCCCGGAGCGGCGACTACCGGAGCTGGGGGGAGGGGGGAGGGGAGGGGTGCAAAGGTGTAACGGGAAGACGCCGCCGCGCTGCTCGCCGGACTCCGCGACGGGACGCTCGGCCCTTCTCCGGAGAGCGCCCCCTGCAGTCCGCCCCGCGAGCGGCGGCTGAGGGGCTTGCGCGAGACGGGCGCGCGCGCGCGAGGGGAACTGGTGATCGACGGCTCGGCGCTCAACTGCGCCACCTGGGAGCGCGAGGAGCCCACCGCGCAGGCGCCGGGAGCAGCTGTCGTGGCTCCGCCCCCCGCCACGGCGGGGCTCCTCCCTCCACGTGGTCCTGGGGAACGGGAACCCGGAAGTGGGTCCTGCAGACGACGCGCCTCGCCGCTCCGCGAGGCCCAGGTGTGCCTGGCTTTTACCCCGTGCCCTGCGCGGCGCCCGGCTCCTGCGTCTTCTGCTCCGGGAAGCCTTCAGGGGAGCCCGGGCTCTGGTCGTTTCCATCCCATTCCAGCAAAATGTCAGCGGTGTGTTGGAGAGTATGTCAGTATTCTGTTGCTGCATAGCATTCACGCCATAACAAATGTGTGTTGCCCCACAGGCTCTGCAGGTGGGGAATTGGGGCCTGACTGGGCTGGGTGGTTCCGTCGTGGCCTCTCGGGAGATTACAAATTTGAAGAGGCTCACCCTTATACCCCTCTATTCCCAGTTTTAGCAAAAAGCAACATTTAACTAAAACTTAGTTAGATGGAGGCCAAGGCTGCAGTTATCTGAAGCCTTTTTTTTTTAATATATTTTATTTGTTGATTGATTTTTATTCATTTCAGAGAGAGGAAGGGGAAGGGAGGGAGAGAGAGAGAAACATTGATCGACTGCCTCCTGCATGCCCATTGGGGGGCTGGGGGATGGGTAACCAAACCCACCACCCAGGCATGCACTCTGACCGGAACCGTCACCTCCTGGTTCATAGGTTGGCTCTCAACCACTGGCTGGAGATCTGCTTCCAACTGGAAAGTACTGTCAGGTGGCGTCAGTTTGACACTGCATGGACTTCCACTCCAGTGCCCCCTGGCCCGGCATCGCTTCCCTCAGTGCAAGTGATCCCAGGGACACCACAGCAGAAGCCATGGTGTCTTTTTGGGATCTGGCCTTAAAAGTCACACACCAACGCTTACGTCATATTATTCCATTGATCCCATACCAGCCCTTCAGCATGGGGAGATCAACCCAAAGGCATGACTACAGCCAACAGGCAGGGATCCTTGAGACTCTTAGGCTCTACAGCAGCGGTTCTCAACTTGTGGGTCGCGACCCACAGGTTGAAAACTGCTAGCAAGGTCGCTTAAGACCATCGGAAAACAGATATTTACATGATGATTCACAACAGTAGCAAAATTAGTTATGAAATAGCAACGAAAATAATTTTAAGATTGGGGGTCACCACAACATGAGGAACTGTATTAAAAGATCACAGCATTTAAAAAAAGGTTGAGAACCACTGCTTGAGAGCCATGTGGGAGGGTCTGACCATAATGAAGATAACTTAGCTGAGGGAGTTTTATCCTTGTAAAGATAGCCATTGTCCAAATCATAGAACGGGAGTGAAGTTTCTCCCGCTAGGTGGCAGTACTTGTCCACATCCTGGCCTTTGTGCCAGCTAGTGTGCCAGGTGCTGAGGACTCATGAAAAAGTCGCAATTTACAGTAGAGTGAACCGACTTGTAGTAAAGCATCCGGATGGTTTTGTTTATGAAAGAGATCAGAGAAAGTCCTGGGATTAGGGGACTCAGAGGAGGGTTGTTGTGACTGCAGGGTCCTTTTTTTTTTTTTTAATGACCTTGAGATACATTAAATATAACAAAAATATAACAAACAAAAACTCCTGCCATCATAGAACGTGTATTACAGCGCAGGAGAGAGAGAGACAATAAAAAGAATCAACTGCAGGGTTCTTTAGTAGCAAGCAATATGGGGTTGAGGCAGGGTGGCAGGACCAGGGTAAAGGTCAGTGGGTACCGCCCTGGATAAAAATTAGCCTTGGGCTAAGGAGAGAATTGGGGGCACCTTCTAGAATGTATGGGAAGCCAATGGAGAGTTTTAAGCAGGGATGTCTTTAGCTACCAGGGATCTTTCATCTGAGCTATTGAAGCTGAGTCTGGGTGACTAGGGGAAAAGAGCATATTAAAATGATACTGGGTGGCCCAGGGGATTCTGGGAAGGATGGGAGAAGTGGCTCCAGGCTAGGCTTCCAGGAATGAAGCTCAGAACCATGCCCAAGAACTGGCCCGATGAGGAAACTACCATGACTGGGACGGCTGCTGCCACCGCAGCCCACACTGGCGGAAGCTGCTGTCACCACTGGGGAATGGCTGCCACCTTCAGATGCCACACACTCTTGCAGCCTCCTGCACCAGCCCAGTGCCAGACTTCCCAAAGAGCCTCTTTCCTCACCGTGCTCACCTCTCAATCAAAGGTTCATAGGGTTATGTCTGACTGAGAGACACCAAGTCCCATGCCTGCGTCCTGGCTGCTAAAGAGACTGGAATTTGGGGTCAGAACTCTTTTTTTTGGCGAGGCAGAACTTAAAAATATATATATATTGGGATTTCCCCAAATATAGGAAGGCCGTTTAAACAATGATAGGAAGCCATGAGACCGACAGGTGTACACAATAAGGGGCATGGGTCACATATGAAATGTGAACCTGTCACAGTAGATGTAATAGATGTATTAGCGAGAGATACGTAGGTCAAGGTTTCTCAACCTCGGCATTATTGTCATTGGAAGCCTCATAAGTCCATACATTATAGGATGTCAGCAGCATCCCTAGTCTCTATTCACAAAGTGCCTGTAAAACGTCCCTCCCCCAGTTGTGAGAACCAAAGATGTCTCCAAACTTTGCCAAAATTGCCTCACGAACCATTGGATTAGAGACCGGCTCATTTCGTAGGCTCTTTTGGTAACTAAGGGAAGAAAGAAACGAGTGGAATGACAGGGGGATAGATAATGGGATGGACAGGAGTAATGTTACACAGGTAGAAATCCTAGAACATGGAAGATGACTGTATTTGGAGGCTATATTAGGATATAGCTTCAGTGGCTCTAGCAGGAGCTCTGGGAACATACTTTTCCGTGTTACCCATCACATCACAGTGCAGTTATTAGCACAACAGGCTTTCTCTAATCCTAGATGATGAGTTTCTCAATGGGAAAGGCTAGGTCTTTTCTATCTTCAACATCCCTCAACACCCATGTCCAGTGTGAGGACTGGTGAAGCAAGATTTAAAATGAAATATTCCTGCTTGTCTCTGAGTTGTTACTATATCTATTTGGGAAAGTAAGATCCTCATTCTATCTCTACCAGGGCAAGTTTGGTGTTTCCTTACAGATCTAGTTTATTTATCTGAATCTGTAGCTTTTATCTAGTCTCAGAATCGCGTAGAGAGCTTTGTGCAGCACAGATTGCTGAGTCTCTCATTGAAGAGTCATTGAGCAGGTCTGGGAAGGGACCTCAGAATTTGCATTTCTAGGGACTGTCAGTTGAGGCTGCGGTGAAAGCACACTTTGGGAACCATTGGGCTATCCCCTGTGGTCTTACTGAGGTTGTTTGGGATTTTTTTTTTTTAATTTATGAAAAGACTTTGAGGTTTTAGATTTATAGAATTATTATGAAGACTTTGATTGTAAGCCAAAGTATAAAATAAATATCTGTAAGTCCAAGCTGAACAGAGAAGAGGCAAATCTCCTTTGCAGAAGAAATTTAAAATGTTTGTAGATATTGTGCTAGGGAGAAATGGAAATGGGCCTTTAAAAACGTTGTGGGTGGGAATTAGAACCATGTAAGTTTTTAAAAATCTCCTTACGTTGTTGAAATGATTAAAATCCTGTCCATGGACCAAATGAAGATGTCTGGAGCCTATTAGAAGGAAGAAATAAAAATATTATTGGAAAGCAAACTAGAAAGAGGCAGACAGGAGACAAGAATGAAGTCAAAGTGAGTGTTCAGATTTTCACAGTGTGAGCTGTAACTCTGTATTGTTTGAATCTTTTACCAAGAGTACGTATTCCTATATTTACTGAGTAATTAAGAAAAATATTTTTTAAACGTTAGAGGAATGCCATTTTTTACTGCAAAGTCTAAATAGAATACTTTACTATACATTCTAGTGCCCTGCCGGCATGGCTCAGTCATTGAAAGTCAACCTATGAACCAGGAGCTCACGGTTCGATTCCCAGTCAGGGCACGCATGCCCAGATCGCAGGCTCGATCCCCCGTGTGGGGCATGTAGGAGGGCTCCATCCCATCAATGATTCTCTCTCTCATCGTTGATGTTTCTACCTCTCTCTTCCTCTCCCTTCCTCTCTGAAGTTAATAAAAATATTTTTTAAAATACACACACACACACATTGTAGTTTCTTTGGTTCTCAGCTGAGGCCTGTCAAGGGACCTTTGCCATAGTCACAACTCGGGTAGGAGAGAGTGGTGCTGCTAGCATCAGCGTAGAGACCAGGGATGCCGCTAAACATCCTACTTAGCACAGGAGAGCCCCCTACCTCCCAGAAGTATGTGGTCCAATATTGAATGTCAACTGCAATTGAAAAAAATTGTTTAATAGAAAAAGTAATTATTCTTAAAAAAAAAAGAGAAAATAATTCTTGGCCCGAAGTGTCATTAATGCCAAGGTGTACAAATTCTTGTTTGAATTGGGCTCACATCAGGGGTTCTCAGACATGTCAGAGTTGTATCACACTATCTTGTTGCTTGATTTCACAAAACCCTCCATTTCTCGCAAAAGTCATATGTGCCCTGACTGATGGTGTGGCTCCGTTGAAGCATCTCCATGCACCAAAAGGTCGCCAGTTAGGACACATACCTAGGTTGTATGTTTGATTCCTGGTCAGAACATGTATGGGACGCAGCGGATTAATGTGTCTCTCTCATATTGATCTCTCTCTCTCTCTCTCTCCCCTCCTACTCCTTCTCTTTCTCTCTGTCTCTTTCCTTCTCCCTCTTCCTCTCTAGAATCAATAAAATTAAATAAAAATGAAAAGCCATATGTATATGCCTTTAAAATTTAGCATGACTTTAAGTTGCCTTTAACTGCAAATGATAAAATGTAACCCCCTTTCAGGTAACTGATAATAAGTCGAGGCAAGCACGTAAGTGGGTGTGTTTATTTTTCAAAACCAGCAGGGAGTCACTGCTGTAAACCATTCCAGAGTGAGGCTGGTGGGTGGGAGAAGCCAGAGTCTGAGTCAATCAACCAGGATCCACCCAGAAACATCATCACACAGACTTCAAGGGAGCGTGGCCTGGAACGGAGCTGGGAAGAGACGGGGAGATGCTGCCAGGTGGTGGGGTGATCCTGCCAGACGTCTCCCCGGCCCTCCTGGCTGAACTGCAGAGTCACTTGTCTGTTTCAAGAGGCACCTTCCTCTAGTCAGGAATAAACCAGCAATTTCAAACCAGCAATTACACAGATTCAATTAGCAGCTTGAAAAACCAGATATGTTGCCTGGCAACAGCATCCTTCTCTCCTCACCTTCCACATCCCCTAGACTTTGGAGTGCCCTTTAGTGACCTTCCTAAAAAGAAGCATGGCTTCTTAGCATAGTGGTTAAGAGTGACTTCCAGAAGCAGCACATCTACCCACCTGGGTCTGAAAGGAAATGAACTCCCCTCCATCTTGTCCTCTAGAGCTGGGACCCCTGCCTAACCCCCCTCCCTTTTCCGGGAGTGGCCACAGGTGGGCCAGCAATGTCCTAGCTTCCCCGACCATCACCCAAATAGACCAATGAAGCTCCAGGAACACAGCGAGGGTCCTAATAAGGCTAAACCACAGAAAGACCCTAATTCAAGTGACCAATCTCTGTAACCCTTGTCACTTTCCTAAGCCCTCCCAATTATCCTACCCCATAAAACTCATTGTTCCCGCCCGGTCCGGTCTCTCACCTCGCTGCTGCTTCAAAAATAGGCTGAGATCCAAACCCGGGTTTGAATAAAGACTCTTTGCTTTTACATCGGAAAAGGATCCTTAGTGGTGGATTATTGGGGACCCCGAACTGTGGGCATAACAGGTCCTGAATCCTGGCCCCACCTTACTATCTGAGGTGCCCAAGCTTAGGCAAATTACCTAACCGCTTGCTTTCCTCATCTGTAAAACGGAGATAATATTTGTACCTTATACAGTCTTGGTGGAAATTTAAAGAGTTCATGTATAGATAGTGTCCAGAACATAACAAAAAAATAAATGTTGCCTCTTATTTTTCTCTACCCCTTCTCTCCCTCTTCAGGGGTTCCTTTTAACTGGATTTTGCCAACAAAAAATGTTGGGGGCAGGGAGTGGTGGGCAGCGAGGGGTCAGAGCTCAAAGTGTCTTTGGTTCTAAAATTGCCCTTTCTGGTTCATTCCCCAATTAACACCCCATCCCTGTCCCCTCCCCCTTTTGTCTGCCATAAAGAATAACATAAGTTGTCTTCTGCATTAGAAAAAGAGCCTGATATTCAGATAGAGACTCTTTTCTACATGGAAATAGCCCAGACATTCTGGAAACCAAGAGCTAAGATGCTCACTCGGCTCCTTCGCACTGTATCTTGGCATCTTTCTTAAATGAACAATTAATTATTCTAACTAGCTCATGATGATTTTTCCTTTGGAGTTTTAATTAAAGGTGCCCTTCAGCTGCAGAGACTAATCCACTGTCAGCCATTAGTAAGTGAAATAATTCAGTTTGCATTCTAGATAAGCAGGCATTCCCAGCAAATCTCCAGTTAAGCCGAAACCGGTTTGGCTCAGTGGAGAGAGCGTTGGCCTGCGGACTGAAGGGTCCCGGGTTTGATTCTGGTCAAGGGCATGTGTTTGGTTTGGGCACATACCCAGTGGGGGATGTGCGGGAGGCAACTGATCAATGTTTCTCTGTCATGGATTTTTCTAACTTCCTATCCCTCTCCCTTCCTCTCTATATAAAAATCAATAAAATATAAAAAAAAATCTCCAGTTAAAACTGAAAAACTAAAATAAATAATGAAACTGGGTATAGTGCTCCTGGCTTTTGTTGTTGTTTCTAATGATGAATTTGGCAAATTTGCCCTAAAATGATTCCTTGAATAAAAAGGAAAGCGAATGAGCTGATTTCTATAGCCCCTTTCTTTATTCTTATTAAATGTATTGGGATGACATTGGTTAATATTATATAGTCCCTTTCAAATGAAATGAAACAAACTAACTACACTTTCTTCAGTCTTAGTTTCCTACACTCTATTTCAGCCCTTTTCCCAAAATTATTCCATGTCCCTCAAGAGTTGTATTGTTATTTACTTCTTCCCCGTATAAATCAGCCCACTTCTTAGACTGTACATAAATTTCTTTAAAATGGGAAACTAAATAAAGAGAATACTTCTATTAATTTCCAAATAAAGGGTAAATGTAAAAAATAAATAACATGAAAATTGAACATATTTCTTAAAAATAAAAAGTGTTTCAAAGATCTTAAATTATGAGTGTAAAATAAAAATGGAGGAAATGCAATAATGAATCTAATTTACTGACACCATATAAGAAATGTAATATGTGCCAATTCTTTCAGTTTAATTCTCATAATGACTCTTCAAAGTCAATGTGATCCCCACCTTTACAGATGAGGGCTCTGAGCCCCAGAGGAGTGAGGAAATTGTCCACGGTCGCAGAGTTGGGGAGGGGAGAGCAGGTCCAGGTGAGGTGAGAGCCCTCGAGGACTGCAGGACAAAGTTATCTCTCCTCATTCATCCAGGACACCCTTCCTGAGACCTCCTCCCAAATCCTGGGTGGAAAACCCCAGGATACACAACAACGACTCGGGTTTTCACCAAGATATGGTCAGATGTTCAGGTTTTTTGTGACAAAAAGAAAAATTAATAGTACATCAGAAAATATTTGCAACTGTTATTTTACAGTTTTCAGCTTCCTTTGAAGTCTAGCAGATCCGGTTAATGGACATGAGATGCAAATAGGAGGCTGAACATCTCAATCTTTCTGCCAGAGAAAAGGAATGGGGGTAGAATAGGGGATCAGGGAAGGAAGAGCGAAGAAGCTGCTGGAGAAAGAGAGATAAGAGTAAACCTAGGACCAGAGAAGGGGGTGGGGGTG